>JAMKCH010018887.1:0-138187 GCA_023653785.1 Ophioderma brevispina
TCATGTCCTTCAACGTTTGGTTTATTTGAGCTATTTCTTTCCACACCAAGATGTTGTCGCCTCATTTAGGATTGATATTGGGGTCACCATTTAATATCCATAATTCAACGTATCCTTGGCTTGGTACTTGTATTGTTGCCTTTTTTGGAAGGGTTAATGGTGTAGCGATGTGAGTTACTGTAATGGGTGAACGCAGATTTGAGAAGAGTTTGCCTTTATAGGATCCATTAGTGATGATTTTGCCAATCATCTGCACATGTAGGTGCTGGGATCTGTAGATCCGATGGTGCATCCAATCTTTTGCAGCTGGATTTGGTTGATGATTATTGGTATAATCTATATCCTGGAGTGGCAGAATACACCCCCTTCCTCAACAGCCCTTGTTTAAAATAACAATCAACACTGAAGAGAGGATGTTTTTCCATTTTACAACAGAAATGTTGTCTTTTGAGTACATAGATGGAAAGTTAGCCATAGCTTCCCTCTCACACCATATCATAGAGTTCTTGAGGAGATTCATGGTCTACCACATCAAATGTGCTTTCGATGCACCCAGTAGAGTGACATAACTGCTTCTTGCAGTCATGGGCTCATTCAAATGCTTCATAACAAGCAAAGCAGCGTTTATGGATGATGAAGATTGAGTGATCCCCCCCCTCTGCATAGGGTTTTTGCTTTTCTTTTAGTATAGGCGCAACACATAGTAACCATGCTTTCTCAATTACTTTACATTGACTATGGGAGTTACTTTGATCCCCCCCCGGTAATTAGTATACATTAGACGGACCTTTCCTTTCTTCAGGACTGTATTCAGTATTCCAGATTTGATGATGTCTGGTAGTTTCCCGTCTTAAGAATTAGTTACAATGTTGACAAGGTACCTCACACAATTGAACCACCATATTTAAGGGCTCCGCCGTTAGCTTCATGGGCATCATCGCCTTGCCATTGGGATTGAATTAATGATGCCATACATCTCCTCATCTGTAATATTGCTCTATAATAATTCTCAGAGGCGGAGCAAATGTCATCAATCATAGTCCGGAAACAATGGCGAACCTAGGGGCAATCGATTCATTTGATTCTTCACGCAACATAAGTTAAACGCTTTATTCCGTCATCGTCTATGGAGTCCGGACTCAAAGAATCTGTACACATTACTCAAAACGAGACCATGAGAACCATTACTGGCTGCCTCACGCAGCCTACGTCCCACTCCGTCTGATTTTCTACCAGTGCTTTCAGGCATTCAACCTGCGGTGCTCCGAGAGAACATCACACGCACAAACTTTGACGAGGCCTTTTGTACAATAAGCACCTGTTGCATACTATTGTCAGGAATCACACCAGCTCGCATGACACCCCTCGTAGACCTTTCTGTCGACAAAGATGCTAAACCCACTCTCACTCTCCATTCAACATTCTACAGACATGGAACAATGCCGGGCTATCTCCAAGAACCAGACCAAATCACTATCACACAAGCAGCACACCCATGACCTGGTAGCATCTTGAACAGGAGTTCGCACAGATGTCGGTCGTTTCAACAGAATGCGACCATCTCCAGTCTGTAAATGTGCTCTCCATCATAGACTGCGGAGCACATTCTCAATGAGGCCCTACCTTTCGTCCACCGGTGAATATATAACTTCTCAACCCCAACCAGTCAACAAACAGTGAGCTGGCTCCACCACCGTCAAATAGATTTAAGCTGCTGCCCTCTTTCTCACAAAAAGAAGCACCCTGTTGCTACATCCAAACAATGGCAAAACACACAACATGCGTAATGGAGCATTTTATGGTTCATTTGCTCATATCAAATGAACCATGAAGAGAGTGGCAAGTCTTAGTTTAATTAATTCTTTTCACAGTCAATCCAGAAATGTATAGCTTGCCTAACTTTTGACCTTTGGTTTTAGCGCAACAATTGTTGAAGGTCATCGAGGGATATTTTTTTCAAAGCAGTCCCTGAGGTTTTAATTAACTAGTTATGAGCACGCACTCACAATCTTATATTACCAAACCCCAAGCTGCAATTTTGTCAGATAAAAATTCATTATGCAACCGGTGGCTTTGTTGTGCAAATTGTCAGATAACAACTTAACTATAAAACGATAACACAATACCAGTGTAGAAGTATTATATTCCGCGTACGACAGTCCGCCTAAAACGGTGAAGCATAGGGCACTCGATTCAGTTTCACTCTTCACGCAACATTAGTTTCACGCTTTATTTCCGTTGTTGTCTATGGAGCCCGAAACCATGGCTCCCGACGGACTATAATTACTTTCATACCTGTACTATCCTTCAACTATTCTCACGTACAGCTTAATCTGATCGGGGCTAAATACAAATTTTATTTATATTTATACACAGTTATCTTAGTGGAAGGTTTAACTGCTCTTGATTAAAAAAGAACCTAAAATATGTTTCAATTCTATTTTAAATTATTTTAATAAACAAACCAAATACGCTACGCAAATAATAAAGCCTACCCCAGTCCCCAGGTCCTCTGTGAGCTTCTGTGGCTCCATTTATGCACAGAATGCCCTGTTATGATGATAACTATCGATTTCCAGCATACTACGTGACGTCAACGTTTTTGCAAGAATTACTACTGAAACATTTTTAAATACATGAAAAAGTGACAACCAAAAGTAACATTCTATTTGAATTACAATAAATTTTCATGAATTGTGCAATAACGTAACTTTTAATTTACAAAGGTCTAGAAATCTTACTCAAATTTTGTAATTCTAACTCTTTTAGGAAAACAAATGGGGGTCGTCGGTCTATGCGATCAAAATGCTGTCGCCAGGCAATTAATGGCTGGCGTTCACAAAACACCTAAAATCGTTAGATATTAGCAGGGACTGTAGTGAAATAGTTTGTGCTTTCGGATAAAATGTGAATTCTCTGCATACAAATACTTTAGGCATTGGTACTCCAAATCAAAATTGATGGAAGCATATGCCTTCGCGGTTTCAAATTTCAAGGGGTCAAATTTTGAAAATGCTACAATTATCTTATGGAGTTATGGGTAAAAACTGTAAAAATGGTGAAACAAAAAATTGTGGTGTAAATTGATCCCCTAGCTTAAAGGATTGCAATAAGGAATAGTTTGGCCTCATCTGTTATGCTTAGTTTTCATGCTATACAACAAATATGCACAGGTCCAATCAAATCAATAGCTGCCATAGCTGTTGATTTTTGGGTAATTTTGGTTAATAACCAAACGCGTAAGATAATCACACTATTCCTATCTTTCATTCTATGAGCTGAACCAACAATATGAAAACGTTTTACAAGAATTGAACAACTTATTAATTTCTGACCCATGTACAACCCAAATTGACTTCTTCACCATTTTTTGATTATAAGCAAAGTACTTCGTGTACCCAAATTCTAATTTTATATCCAGATTTGATCACTCACAGGGGGATCCGTGCACTATAGTCCCCACTCAAATCGATGATGTTAGACAATGCTTTAATAATTGGGAAAAACCTTCAAGAATATCCGTTGGAGATAAATCTATAAAATGCAGTTGGTTTTCAAACAGACAGACATACGTGATACAGACAGAAGGACTGCATGAGGGGGAGACAGGATACAGATTGGTAAGACCGGGGTAACTACTGTTCGCTTCGATACTTTGAGGATGGACAACAAGAAGACATAAAAAGAAAAAGGTTATTCTTATTGATGCTAGACAGTACTATAAGTTGAATACCGAGAAACATACCTAAGTTGATTATACTGATTAAGATTATCAAAGTCTTTCTACAAATTAATGCAAACATCAGTGTTACCCTTACTCTGTTAACTGGCTAGCTTGCGAAGGAACTCGTTGTAGCTGCTTGCCCGGTCTGTAAGGTTTTCCTGCTGTGTCAATTCTCTGCAGATTGTCCAGCAGCACCGATTGAATAACTTCGTATCTGGCTTGCAACAGGATAGTAGACTCATAACACTTACAACATGTGGATGGAATTCAAAGGACATCTAATAATAGTGTTACAGAGAAAAGAGAACAGCAACATAATTGTTAAAATCCAAAAAATCCTGTGAAGAACTGCCACCATATTGTAATCAAGGGTTTATGAAGGTCTAGCGAGAAGTGCCCCTTGAAAGCGTCTCTGGAAGAATTTGCTGAACTGCACACTGTCATGGGCGGGCATCATACAAACGCCTCTAGGAGGTCTCTGGGCTTAGGACCATACTCTGGCGGGGTTAAACAGGTTTTATGGGATCCCAAACCTTTCCCACTTCCCTCAGAGATAAATTTAATTAAACGATCATCAAAGATTGAGCCAATTGCTGATAGCAAACAATTTGGCTCACCCCCTGGTGCCATGAATATACAGTGTATTTTCATGAGACTCCAGGGCTAGACAAATTAATATAAATCTTATCGCGTCACACCCCTTACTTATACAATTGTGTCAATTTTCTGCTTTATTTTTCAGCGTGTAGATGAACACGCACTGTCACACCCGCTCCTTTATAAAAATTTAACGACAATGTTTTTTTTTTCCATCGCTGGATCAAATCCTGTACATAGTGCAATGATATCGACAAATTGCATATTTGCATTCAATGAATGTAAAATTTTACAATTCAGAATTAATGTGTTTAAACAGTTGCAGCGCTGGTCTCTTTTGAATGGTAATTAACAAAATTCAAAACCATATTTCTCATGACCACAAATACACTTTTCAGAAAATGCATTTTTTTTACATTAAAATCGTTCTTTAAAATTTTAAAATCTAAATGTTTATTTAGTACATACACGCCTCATCAAGCAGTCACCCTCACTGTTACGGCTCAAGCTTCAGTACACATGAATGACAGAAGAGCCGTAATTTCTGCCGCAGTGTACCTCCACTCACAGATCGAATTCCTAACTCAACAAAGTGCCATGTTTTTAAAAATCAAAATTACACTTTCATTTCTTTTCCAAAAAAATATTCAACTTTCATACATAATTTCACAAATTTTACTTATCTATTCATTTATAACCAAAATTCACCAATTTTAATATGGTTATCTTTGTAATAACCTTACTTTAAAATCCACAAACACATTCTGAACTGTATCCAGAACATAATTGAGTGTCTGACCAATTTTTGTTTTGGCAGGCATTCTAAAATGAAGCAGCGAAATGACGATTATGAGTCAGCCCTCTACTGATCTCCAAATGAACCAAAAAACAAAACAAATACATCTCTTAGTTGAAATCTATCCTCACTAAATATAATTTCAGGCAAGAATGTTTTAATTCCAACCTCAAACGTTGCGATTCAAACACAACATTTTTATCAATTCTGCATAAATATGATTTCATGCCAGAAGTAGTCATGATTTACTCATTTTTTTGCCAACTTTTTAGGCGTCTATAATTTGCCAACATTTTTCTGGACTCCATTTTCTTCAAATGAATCAAAATTACAATTCTCAGTCCAATACCGAACTCTCACTTCAGTATTATGTCAAAAACTTCTGCTTCTCTCACAAGCAAATAATATTGATTCCAACGATCTAGTCGCCCCAAATATCCAAAAATAGCCATACTATATTTGACACAGGTTATCTATAAAAGAACTACATATCAGGTCGGTTGTCAAAGCATACTTGGCGTGAGATTCTTCCTTTTTTCTGACTAAACAAACAGTTTCAACGCCAGCCTCTCACTGGCTTTACATCCAAACTTTCGCCTCTGCAACCTACGAGAGAATGAATTCATCATATCCGGGTCCATGGCAAGTAAAATTGGCATAATATTCCAATTTATAATCTAAACTTAACAGCCATTGATATTCCATAAAAAACAACCTCTAATTAATTAAACTACTAACCTGATCCATGGTTGAATCCCATGCTCAAATGTCAAAACTTTTAAAAATCAAACCACGACACCATCATTGTAACGGCGCATATACAGTGTGAGTAAAAAAACCCCATACATTAGAATAAAAAAAAATAATTAAATTAGTGAAGAATTGTTTTTGCTCAAATGTTTGCTATGGTTATAAAGCAGGACAAACAGGCTTTCAGAAAACGTTAATTTGGTGTCATTTGGACTTTGGAGAATGAAGTTACGCCTATTTTGCTGAGACACTTCAAAATCCTGTTTGGCGTGTTTTGAGCCAAAACAAAGTGGCCCGCCTTCATAACGTAACATGGTCTTCAGCCGTGATTTGAGTACAAACATTTATGTGAGTCCAAGTTATTGTTGAACAATAGAAGGTGGGAGAGTAATTGAAGGATAAAAAATAATATCCCAGAGATTACAAAAGAAAAATGCTTAAGTAAAAAATTTCAATTTCCTGAATAAGAAATTCAAGATAGCTGGTGCAAAGACCAAAGTTTACTTTGGTTCACCAAGATTTCATGGTATTAACCTACAACGAAACTTGGGAGCAAAGTGAAACCATAGAAAGTTTTGTATTTCTTGAAAACAGCAGTGCGATAATGAATTTGGTTTAATTCAGATTTATTTCAGAAAAACTTAAGCTTTAGTTCTTCTTGCAATTTATGGACGCTGAGTATACTGTATTTGTGCAAAAATAATTACCAGAGACCTGCATACACACAAAATTCTGAGTGATTTCAAAACTGCATCTTTATGATGGAACATGGTAAATTTAATTTTTTGAAGATATTTTACTTATAATTATGTACAAAATAGACCATTTTATTCAAACTGATATGTTTTTGTCGAGAAAAAAATCCATACAATCTGAAATTGAATTGTGAATTGTCTTTGCTTAATGAGTAATGGTACAATCGGTGTCAGTCTCTCCGCCTTGTATGGCTAAAATCGGCAAAACATAATTGTTAGGGTATCTCCGCAAAATTGAAATGGTTCTGACCAGGCCCGAAGAATGAACCAAATAAAAATCTTCTGAGCTGTTTATCTCCTGTAAACACAAGCAAACATTGAGAAAAAATAACGTTTAACCTTTGACGAAAAAATCTTTCCGAATGTTAGGGTTTTTATTGACTCACCTGTACACAGGTTCTATATTGTTCCACACACGCTGGACACCATGTTAAAATATTTAGAAAAAACATGTGGAGAACTGCCACCATATTGTATCAACGTGGTTTATGGAGGTCGAGCGAGAAGTGCCCCTTGAATGCGTCTCAGGAAGAATTTCCTGAATTGCACACTGTCATGGGCGGACATCATACAAAAGACTCCTGAGGTCGATGGGGCTTAGGACCAGACTCTGGTGGGTTAAACGGTTTTAGGGATCCAAACCTCCCCACTTGCCTCAGAGATAATTTAATACGATCATCAAAGATTGAGCCCTGCTTCTTATAGCAACAATTTTAATTTTTTTTGTTTTGTTTTGCAAAAACTGCGTGCCCATGACATACGGTGTATTTTCATGAGACTCAGGGCTAGACGAATTAATACAGAATATTAATCGCGTCACAAATATAATTGTATAAGGGGCATCGCGACTGTGGGAAAAAAGGGAGGAGAAACAGGGCACGGAAAACAGAAGAGAAACAACAATAAAGAAGGCCAGAAAGGTCGTGAGAGAGAACGAAGATAGAAATAGGAAGAGATAGAGAAATAGGGGAGTTTTGGTTTTTGGGTTGACTTCAAAACTCAATCCCTGTTGCCCCGGTTCTTTCCCGGTGGAACCGGTTGTGAAAGGCAGATATCAGGTCCCGTCTGGAGCCACAGTCTGGCTCCATAGACGATAACGGGCATCGTGAAACTAAATGTTGCGTGAATAGTCAACTGAATCGAGTGCCCCTTCTTTACCGTTGTAGCCCGGACTATTAGTACGGCGGACTATAAATTACTTCACAACCTGTTTTCTATAATACGTTCAATCAATCGCCATGAATTGCCAGTCAATCGCGGATGAGTGTAAGAGCCACCCTTAGCTTGTTAGCAGTGGTTTTCTGTTTAGTTTATTGGACCTATATTGTGAATTCGTCACAACCTGTGTTGAAAAGGAACACTGACCGCATATCACTATCAGGAACGAGGCTTGAATCGCATATTATAATATCAGATTTGGCAGTAATTGAAGAACGATAAATAAAAAACTATACTCTGTGTTGATGTTTTATGTTTCAAAATGATTGGTTTCGTCATAGGCGATAGACCCATGGCATACTTTCCTCGGTGCATCTGGAATGAATTGCCCAAAAAATTCACAACCGTAGTTGTTTATTTCTGCTCATCATACCGATGGCCTGTATTACCCATGTACAGTTTTATTTTGCCTTTGTCAGGCTTGCACACCGAGAGACCATTTTATGCGCTTTATAAAATCGCATTATTCTTATTATTTAGAGTATTGTATATTTTATGATCTTCATTTGGACATACCGTTGTCACATAAATACACGTGCCGCTGATGTCAAGCCTATATTTAATAAATATATGAATATATAAACAAATCGACCAAGGTCAACCTACGTGAAAGAAACAATTCATCACCAATCAATATAACTCGACTTACAGCGTGATAAAAGCGTGATATCAGCAGTTTGCAAGAGCATTGGCGGTCATCACATACAAGTACACACGTACAAGTACACAATTCGCATGTTGTTCTAAAGGTTCCTACTGTAACCACCATCATTATGAAGATGGTTCCTACTGTAACCATCATCGTTATCAACTAATTAAGATGTTTAATTAATCTACAACTTTCTACGGGAAAGAACTGCAACCGTAATGTAACGTCAATATTTCGGAGTTATCATCAATAACTCCAATGTCACAATCAAGTGCTGATAGGTTGGAGCGTAGCTGCAGACCACCAAGCTACTGCGATATGATTTTAATGATATTGCGATTACGTTCTGCGATTGCGTATGAAAAAGCACAAATTTAATTAATAATAAGCATGTATATCTTTATACTTCAAATAAATATTACAATATACATTTGGTATACCTTATATTCCAGCTAGTGTGAATATGATCATTAGAATAACATGTAGGGATGGCAGGTCGGATAGAAGCTTGCTCTTTCTTTCTAAAAGGATGGGACCACTGTACTCTCTGACTGTTATTGTATCAGAACATTTAACCAATAACAAAAAACAAACAAAATAAGAAGAGAGAATATCTGTAATTACTGTGTTGTAAATGGTCAAAGAATGGATTGACTCACCGGTGTCCACATCATAACCAAATGCATCAATCTTCGGCACATGACATAAAAGCATTGTGGGGGCTACCGCTATCTTTGCATGCCACGTAATCCCAAGTGCCGTCAATTCCCTTTATCACGACACAGTTCTTTGAAGCATCGTTAGCTACCCCATTTGTCCACGATGGGCCATAGGAAAATGTAGCCAGAGGGTCTGAAGCGCGCTTAAAGTTGTCTCTTCATTGATATCGGTAATACCCAACCATGCACTCGACGCACTGAAATAGGTAACGCAGGTAGAAATTTAATACATCGTGTGTTATATTTAATATACTCAATAAAATAAACAAAGTGTATACGTATTTGTTTAAAAGTGTTGTAACATGAAATGCAAAGGTTGTAATTATTAAAGTAACCAAACGTTTAAACTAGGAGAAAAACGAGAGAAAGAAAACAGAGAGAGGGAGAGAGAGAGAAACAGAGGAGAGAGAGAGAGAGAAAGAGAGAGAGAGAAGAAGAAGAAGAAGAAGAGAGTCGAACATTCAATAATTGACCGTGAGAGTAAGAAAAAAATACTCTTTTATCAGGCGTAATAATAATAATGACGATGACAATGACGGTGATGTTGATTTTTTAAAACAATAAAAGCAACAATAATAATTCATTTATTGTTATTATTATTGTTATTAATAATAATGGGCGATATGGAAGTAATCCGCGCAAAATTTGGTACACATGAAGTGTAATCTGTAAAATGTACAGTGAGGTTACTTGATTGTGTGATATCGGTTAATGAATGCGCTAACTAATATTTATACAGAGTTCCATACCCTCCTTAGCTGGGTCTTAAACCGAATGTACCGAATTGACCAGTATCTGTGCTAACCCTATGGTAAGATTATCGGACTGGATATAAACTTGTGCTATAGGCCCAAATGAGTTGGAGTGCCACAAAAGCAAGTTGCAGCAACATTTCGAGGGAGTGAGCTGGCTATACCCAACTTAAAAGGAGGTTTTACGATTAGTCCACTCGCCATTAATAAGGTAAATGACCATTGTTTTCTAACTGAACACATATTCCTATTCTCAGAATTTGTTCTACTAGGGACAAATAATCTTAAATTTTGCAAAATTTGTCTGGCTGGAGAACACTGGAAACAAAAGGGAGGTACTCAGTCATGAAGCGAGCGATTGTTACAAAAGTGGTGTACTTTTAGACAGAAGGAAATTAGGTGATTCACTGATGCATAAATGGGTATTAACAAGTCTCAGATAAATAAGAAATAGGTGGCTCAAAAAATTCCAAACTTTTTTGAGGAGTTTACTTATTCGCTGATGTAGAACACGTTACAGTAAGACCGTTGCTATATAGGTCAACTGGCTCACGCTAAACTTTGGTCAACACAAATCTTATGGCATATCATTCATAATTCGGAACATGTGCATGAGCCAAGGCCTGAACCAGTACACAATGGATACTAACGTGCACTACTGAAACATTGAATTAGATACTAACGTGCACTACTGAAACATTGAATTAGCTATTCAGAGCCTGCAATTCAAATTCACGCTCTTGGGGGAAGCGGCAATGAAAGCTGAAGGCTTACCCAGATTGTACCAGTAAATCCTTCACGAATGAATTCATTTCGTGACTGGTGATGTCAACCAAAGATCCGTTCAAATTATTCAAACAATGGGAGCGAGCGATGAACCAGTTGTCAGTGTTTGCGGTAGAGTCAACAACACAGTAACAATCGTTGTCGGTTTGGAATGTTTTGCATATGGGATTTTGACCTGTGGAAATAAAAAAAATGGTTTCATCACAATATTACACATACAAATAAAACACTAAATCAGTAGAGGTCTACATCGAGTTCAATGGGGAATGACATTTGACCTCATTTCCAGGTCACATGGTCAATTTTGAATTGATCCCGACCGGGAGATTTTAGGCATGACCGTTATGGTCTAAATTCCAACGAAGATATCCGGTTGTTCTTATTACTTTGTAGAGAGAAAGACCATACTCTGGAGCTTTACTATATCTCGTTGTCACACTTTTGACAATGTAGTTTTCAATACCATGTCGAGGTTCTTTGTATTAATCTAATTTGTCAGTTTTCTTCATAAATCACGGGAACCATCCTTTAACATAATTTTGGTAAATCTACAACGTTTATTTTTCAGTACTCAGGGTTTATCCAAGAGAATAAATAATAGCTTACATATGGAGAGGATCGTGGGTTAATTGATTTGGGATTTTGAGCTAGAAGTGTGGATCCCAAAAGCGACAAAAGTAAGACGACCGTCATCGAGTTCGAGGCTGTCAAAAGATGGTGGGACAGTCACGATAGTAGGACGTGACACAATTCGAATCTCCATAATAAGAACCGTAAGGAAAACTATTTTCCCGCAATTTTCTATCGTACTTCTGGACAATTGCAGACCTCTCAACACGAGTTGATGCTGGGAAGGAAGATGATCTCGGCAGTAGATAGGGAGAAGGAGCTGGTGGTACAAGTCAGAAACAAAGATAGCACTTGATGTGCTCGAAAGAAAGTTAGGTCACCATATTTAAATTTTCCTTCTACATAATTATAGACAACTTTTTCACTTCTTCATAAGTATATTTTTTTATTTTTACTGGAAAAGACCTATGACGTCACCGAGTAGTCCTTAAATACAGTCCACACCCATTTATTATGATTTTATTGTATCAGGTTGAAATGAGTTGTTGTCTTCCTATGAACTATTATAGAGTCAGTTTAAACTACATTATATGGCCAAAGTAGTAACCAGCTACGATACGAAATAAATTAATGATATACTGTTGTAACTATTGGTAACTAATATATGTCGGGCATTTCATTACACAAGATAAGAATGATAAAATGTTAAGGACAGAATAACTAAAAATATTCTACATTTATTAAAAATGTGAAAATCAAGGTTTATGTTCAAACACTCGGCTAATTTCGGAATTCAGACGATACATGTCATGTGAAAATGTAACATCAATTAATGTCAAAAATGAAAATGACCCCATTATATTTAATACATATATAAAAAAGGATTAATTGAAATCATTTGCATGTTTCGAACATGATAATAAAAAACAAAGTTTCTGTCTTTATTTCTGTCTTTATTTTTGTACTTATAAAATAAAAATTAAAATGCTTGACTCACCATTGGCTGCTGGCCAGAATAAGACAAGCATATAGAGGCAGCAAATTTGTAAGCAACCCATACTTCAGACCGAGGTTGTCTCCAGCGTGTCAGGAGGACCACTGTGTGGTTAACTGAAGTATGAGATTCGGGATTGGTTATTATATAGATACTAGCAAAATGCGCAGTTATTATTCCCAATTTCATTAATTTGAACACAAAATTGAAATCGATTCAAATTAGGATGTATGAAAGAACACATAAATCATGCGTTAATTGTATTCACTTGTAGCAATCAAATTTAAAAGTAGTCACTGAATTCAGTAAGCTTCCTTTACTTATAAAACTTACAAAAATCAGAACACAGTTTTAAGGTGAGTTACACTTAATTAAATTTGAGAATGATTTTCGGATCAATAAATTTTGTATTGCTGTAAAAAGTAGAAAATTAAATACTGAGATTTCGAACTGCACCCATGGTCTATTATACTGAAGCGTCCATTCGCTTCTTATTTAATTTACAAAATAATAACGATTTATAGATTTTAGTTTCAAGGCATATCGAGCACTCAAAAAATCGTAGTGTGCATCACATGCTTGTTTCTTACGTTGGAAAATTTGATTGAAATTAATGTATAATCAATTTTAGCGACTTTGACGTGGAGGTCCCTTTGTTAATTGTTCCAAATAATTTCCTCAAGAACAAATGCAATGATTCGGCACTAATTTCCGCCTAGACTAATTAAGGTAATAGTTCTCGATTTCTTCCCCAAGCTTTGAGAGTACCTACTCAATTTCTATATTATGGGCCATCTTTAAAAAAGTAGACCTTTTTGATAAAAATGAAGTTGATGGTATTGTAAATTTCTTTACATTATCATGTTAACCATCCTTCCAAGTTTCCTGATGATATTTTTAAACAATATGTTCAACACAAAATACCCTCATATGCATAAATGAACGTATTTAAAGTTGGCATAAAAAAGTGAGATTTTTACACCATTTTGTTTCTTTAGTTTTATATTAAATATATATTTTTTGGTTTGAAATACTACCTAAAGTATTGCGTGGACTTCCATTTTCAAAATTATGTTTAAAAAATACAAATTTATAGAAAATAGACAATTAAAAAATAATTTTAATTGACTTTGGTATGTCACACACGTGACCAAAAAGCCATGTTATACGTACCTTCCGTTATACCAAAATAAATGGTTTAGATCTTTCTTCTTTCGAAAGCTATTGATGTGCTAATTACTGTCACACACGTGACCGGCACTCATCATTGTAGTATTTGACGGGCACAAATTTTGGTCAATTGAAGAAGGTAGCAGTGTTAACTTTTATTATCAGTTAAAATATGAGTATGATAATTTTAAACTAGAAAACAACAATTCATTTCAATAAAGACTGGCTTAAATTTGATTTCAATGTGTCTTTTAAAGGTTTGGGGTGAAGTTGCCAAATTGAGCACACTTGCACTATTTCAACACAGGGAAATCTGCGTACTTGGAGTAGCATTGCTCTTTGCAAGTTATTATTGATGACATTGTAATGAAGGTGTTTGAAATAGTTGAGAATATGGAAATACACAAGATGTTATTACAACTTCGTTTTTGGTGCACATAAATTTGTTAATTGCCAAGTAAAGTTTGTTACTCTTAATTACCAACATTTTGTAATGACAACAATGACGTCTTTCTGAAATAAATATAAGAATGTGAGTACTTAAAGCAATAATAGCACATTGTTTTTAGAGCGCCCCAATTTTCCCCAAAATTTGAGATTTTTACACGGTTGTATTGGTAACTGGCCAGTAAAGGCTTACTGTATTTTGCAAAACGAAACGAAACAGACCTCCCATTAGATTACACGCTTTATTCCGTCATGCATGCATAACGTGCATAACGGAATAAAGCGTGTAATCCAATGGGAGTTCTGTTTCGTTTCGTTTCGCAAAATACAGTAAGCCGCTAGTAAACTATACCTGTGAATGGTTAAGCTAGGAAATGTCTGTGTCGCAAAACGAAGGAGTTTTGTAGTTAGAATAATTAATATCGGAGATCTGCGATAATAATTCAACGGCTGCTGGAAACGGCCTTCCAATATGAAATAGCCGGGAAATAGCGCCATGTACATGTCTACGCTCATCCATTAGTTGTTTTATTGGTTCAAGCAAGTCAAGTTAGAGGTAGTTTTTCTTGAGGCGGCATTATTTCATCATGGACGGACATAAACGTAGCATTTCCAGCTCTGCTGTTAAGGAAAATCTGGGATCCCAATTCTAATTACAAACTCACTTATGTTATGATAAATACGCATTTGTGAGCATTCTCGTTCGCTGGTATAGTATAGACAATTACCAACATAACTGTGCAAAAATACCAAATTTTGAAAATTGGGGGCCCTCTTGTGCTTGTGCTGTTATTGCTTTAAATAGTCACAGAATTTTACGGTTGTTTAAATTAAGTTTAAAGGTCCATGGCCCGATCGCTAATAGCCTCGTCCCCAGAAGCCCTAGATTTTACCGAAGTGGTCAACATTTTGGTGTCAGAAGAAAGCTACTATTTTTCTCATTTACCCTGTGAAATCTTAGAGCCAAAGGATGTTTGGTGTGGAAGTTATGAGCGAAAATGTGCCTCATTTTGGTCGACACATATAATTTTACACATGTACCCTATGGGGCTTACAAAATCACGTTTTTAGCTCTCAAATCAAAATTATCGGCGCGAAACTTTAGAGATGGGGTTTTGGAGTGAAGGCCAATCTATCAAGATGAAAACTTCATATCCTTAAATCGGGCCATCCCCCTTTAAATTCTAAAAAACCTTTTTGTCTGAGGTCACAAACGTGACCGAACTTTATTTGCCCCTCATGACAAAATAACCAATCTGGCGAAAGTGAAACATTATTTTTGGTTAGGTTTGGAATAAAGGTTACTTATTTTACCAAGATTGGTTACATTGGCAAAACATCATTGGGTTGAAAATCAAAATTTACCTTTTTAGGTCACAAACGTGACCGAAGAATGGCGCTTATGCGATATCATTTACTCAATACGAAATCTGAATTGAAAATGGAATTTCATTATACCATACTATGTTTTATTCCATAAACGGAATAAAGTACGTGATGTAGAGTAGGTATGAAGGGTATAATGTAATAGTTGGGGGGTGTGTTGCCGTAGGATTTCATGCTAAAATGATTTGGTTGCTGTTTGGGTTTCAATAGGGAACTAAACTGTCAGAAAATGGATGGGTGCAAATTTTCTACTGATTCTCCCTTCTCAAGGGGGCAAATGTTAGTAAAGGAAAAGTTAAAAATCGAGTCAAACTTGTGATTTTAATGACCCTAAAAGCGTTCGTCTCGTCATAAGGATTAAAAAAGTATAATTGCCTAGGTTCAAAAACCTTAGTTAAAGCGGTATAGCCCCATAATGTTCAAGGTCACCCTGGGGTAAATGCTCCGATGTGGTTGAAAGTGGTGTCAAATGATTATTTGTGTCATACTGAAACAGAAAATGCATTTTTTAATTGATCTTTTGATATCACCATTGCGGAATCCAGGGAAAGTTCTGGTGGACCCCCATAGACCACATAGACCTTGCGACATTTTGCTATGTTAATTAGGCAACAACATATCATACACTGTAAAATAATACATTTTTGTGCCTGTGAGACAATACAAACAAACTTTTATCACCAGTTTCAACAAAAATCTGAGAATGGGTAATTTTACCACAGGATGACCTTGACATTATGGGACTATAAGCGCGTTAACTAAAGGTCGGAACCTAGGCAAATATATACTTTTTCTAATCCGTAAAAGGAGGACGAACTTTATGGAATAAAACACAATGGACTCGATTTTCAATTTTTCCTGTAGTAACACTTCCCCATGAGGAAGGGGGCAGAGCCGAAAATTTGCACCCCATCCATTTTCTGACTGTCTGGTCCCAATTGAATAATAAAAACAGCAAGATAAAGCAACTTAGCACCAAAATCTACGGGAACTGTTTCATGACATACCAACCCACACTATAATTACATTGTTTTGATCCCCATAAATCATACTTTTTGAGAAGTTGACATCAGAACTTATCAGCAGAGAAGTTTTGGTGATCAATGCAGATATCATTTGCCTGTGGCTGTGTATAGTGTCAAAAGCCGAAACAACCATTTCCCTTTTGTATATTAGCAGCAATATCTTATGTCCAGTAATTACGTATGACTAGTTAATTTTTATTAGAAGGTCTGCACACTACAAGAAATAGTTTTATAATACCTTTCTGCGAGTATTGAACAATCTGTGGCATGGCAATGTAGTGTTAAAAAGTAATGCAAGTTGTTTTTTTGCTATGATTTTAGCGGCCTCACCAATGCTTGTTGCATCCACACAATCGCATTTGAAAAAGCTGGTTTCCATGATCTATCACATTAAAGGCAAACTAGAACATTATATTTACATAGTGAATCAAAAACAAAATGTGATGAAAAAACACAAACATTACCCTGACCCGTTACTCAACTGTGATATAACATATTTTCGGCTTTCTTATGCTTAAAACAATGAAAGAATTTGGTGAAGAAATGAGGTAGATTGAAACGATTGATACAGTGTTACCCCATTCCAATGGGATTACACAGTTAAAGTGGGTTTCAGTTCCATTATTTTGTTGAATATGAGGACAGCCAAAATAGATTAGACTCATATAGATTACTATGGATAGAAGGACTCATAGCTATACCAAAATTCAAGTTCATATAGGGGTATACTATATAGACTAGCGTTAAAATACACTGCCAAAGATTACATCGTCACAGAGCGTGAAACTTGGAAAGGCAGACAAAATTAGTCTAGCATCAACACTGCTTTTTAACCATTTTATTACGCAAGTTGTGTGTTCTAAGACAACAGACCAAAAGAATGCAAGCAGATGGCGCCATACTATCTCAGTAGAACCACTGAAAGAAGGAAAGGAGAACCCAAACTTTAAAAAGGGATGTCATCTATGTGTGCCGCTAAACACAATAGTCCGGTGCTCGACCCATATGACTTTGCGCAAGCATCCACACAAATGTTTTGATGGTTTCTAGGCAACATTGACCGCTGATTCCAAATCTGAATGATGCACGTTGCCATCATTGAGCTGGGAGATAAGGACGGGGGTAATTTAAACAGGGGTAAAATTTGTAAATGTTTTCATGTGGATTTGAAATATGTAAAGAAGTGTTTATCTTGTCCAAGGTTTAAAAAAGGTATAGTTGCTATACTGCAACCTTTTGTTTTTACCCTACAGACCAAAATTTTTCAAGGTCATCATTGGATTAAATATTTTCCCACGATCCGATTTGTTTCAAATTGTTTCAAATGTTCGTATGGGAATGGTTAAACAAAAATAAAAAAAACATTTATAACTTATGTCAATCATTGCTAAGGTTCTAACGAGACACAATGATTAACCACCCAACCCCCATAGACCCTGGAACTTCTCCATTATTTCCCCCTAATTTATACCACAAATGTCCAACAAAGTGTGTACCTATATTTGACATTAATACTCAACAGAATGAAGAAGTTGAGCCCATTTTGAAAAAAATCTGTCTTCTAAATTGTTTGACCCAGCGGATGACCTTTGAACCATTTAGACTTGATGTGTTAACACGTAAATGTCCTAGATATAGCAAACTATACCTTTTTTAACCATAGGACCAGATCAACATGACTATACACCTTTTAACCCATTATAGCCATTTACAAATTTTACCCCTGTTAATTTACCCCCCTACCCTATCTCAAAATGCCTCAGGCTGCCAACGTGGCATCATCCAGATTTAGTTCAGTAGGTCTATCATGCCTAGAAACCATCAAAATATTGTGTGTGAAGCTCTTGCGCAAGGTCACATGCAGGTTCTTTGGGCCGAACACCAGACTCAATGATAAACTGCGGACCAGTGTCGTTCGTGAAATTGTTGCCGATCCATACCGTCCTCGCAGGTTTGCGTCCGAGACTCCGGTTTTCTCTGCATCTAAATAGATGGTCTTCCATAAAATGTCTTTATTGGATTTACTCGCGTGTTGAGCAGCCGTAGGACCTGGGTCGTAGACCAATAACCAACTGTATAACAAATTACATAGTCCCCATCAGGGGGTACGCAAAAACAAGTGTAAAATTGTAATAATTCTTAAAAATCAAGATAACCATCTGTTCACGTAAATAAAACTGGCACCCTCAATTTCTTTTCCCAAATATCAGTGACCAATGGATACGCACAGACCTGCAGCAAAAGATATTCAACAACAAATTCAACAATCGAAATATTTAACAATCGGTCCGCTGTATAAGATGTCACAGAAAGGCTGTATAGTCTTTAATTAATCGACAGAAAATTTGGAAAAAATGTCTTTGCAGAATTTGTTAGTTTTAAACAATTACGACATTTGACTCCAAAACTCCGTGGAGCAGCACGTTAACTTGGTACACTACAATCTTTCGGCACAGGTGTAGAGTAATTAGATATGTGCGTACTCATAGTCGGGAACAATGGTGAACAATAGGGCAATCGTCAGTTGACTCTTTACGCAAACATTAGTTCAAGCTTTATTCCGTGATCGTCTATGGAGCCCCGGACTGGGGCTCCCGCCGGGACTATATCTGCTTTCACAACGAACGGTAAAAAACTTGTACCGCAAAACCAATACTGGATGGTGGGAGTGGAGGTTGCGGGTTAAGAAATGCGTCAGTTCCCAAAAAAAAGTTAGATTTCGAAAAAGCAAAAGTAGTGTGCCAACAAATTTTTAACCAAGATTATAGTGGGAAGATAAAATGAAAATCTAAATTCAGAGGTTTTGGTCAAAATAGTAACACTAAGGCAAGGTATTAAGTTCAATTTGCACATATGGACAAAGTGTACCTTCATCCCATGAGTTGGCCAAATTGTATTGTAACGCTCACATGGATGTCAGGGTGAGAAATACCCTTTAACCCTATTCATTACCAAAAATCATTAGAACTTAACGAGCAGGTTGGAAAAGAACAAAAAAAATCCAAAAAGATTGCAGTTGACGCATCGTGCCAAACACTCATTGGGCACGGAAATCGTGGCCAGGGCCAACGACTCCCTCGTGGCTTGCCATCCTGCTCATGGGAAGAGTGCGTAGAGGCCCCGTTCGAATCCCTCCACAGATGTGGCAATGTTCTTTTGCTCCCATCCCTTTACCCATTCCCTTCTCTCTGGAAAACCAAAAGACGGTAGGGTAACAAACGAGTATTTTGCACAAAAATGATCTGATTTTTTAACTACATTCAAATTGGTGTGGGAAGACGGATTGCGGACCACGAATGGCTTCAAGCTTTCTAAGACAAAAAGTTTTCCCAACAACTATCAAATAGCCTAAAAACGCCCATTTAAAAGCCGAATGTCAGGTCGTGTAACACATCTATTTCGATCAAATTGTAGTGATGCATTAAAAGTCTGACTAACGTTACATTCTCGAAGCGGCTGTTTAATTCCTTCGGTCTATTCTAGCAATAATACTGCTTGTCTTAAAACAACATAGTAAAATATTCAACACGGACCATATTCACTATCGGAATGTTTATGCACAAAATATAATCCACGTAAATTCAAACTAATACAATTAGATATTCCAAGAGGGCATATAGAAAAACTATTTTTTTGTGTATTAAATTTAAAATTTGTATTTATTAAACATGTATTGTTATTTATAACAACAAACTAAGTATCATCAGACCAAATGTCCAATAGTTGCTCAATGACCATCGTATCTGGAACTTGAAATATAATTTTGTTTCTTCGTGGAAGAAAAATCATTATATGATTGAACACGGACAGGAACTTGTTCTTCTCGGTTTTCCTCATATTTTCAAGTTGCAGCTGATATAGACAGTATATGGGGAGAATGAAAAATAAAACAACTAACAAGGACTTTAAGCTATATTACTTCCAAAATCAGTTAAACTTGGGCTTCTATTCTTTGGTTGCTAACCTTGTTTAGTGTGAGCATTTGTCTCATGCTGTAGCAAAATGGGGCAGAAGCCTGCAGGGCTGCTTGATACGTATCTGGTATGTGCCTTAAAGCAATAGCAGCACATATTTTTGAAGAGCGCCCGAAATTTTCAAAATTTGATATTTTTGCACGCCCAGTTATGTTGGTGCACAGCTGTATGAAAAAAGGGAATAAAACAAAACATATCAACGGCGACACACTTTTGATGACTATTTATACCACTAACTACGTCCTGTGTGAATTTGATGAAATTTCATTGCGGGCAAATATGATTTTTAATAAAGATCTAGTTTGACACGTCTTTCTATGGGAAATAGGCATATAGAGGGCGCTATAACATACAAATTATGACCTTTGTAGGCCTATATGGCAAGATTCCCGCAATGGATTTTTCTGATTTTTGCGGAGGTAATAGGTCTTGCATGGCCCTACTCATATCAGTTGTCAAAATTGTGTCGCCATTGCTTAAAATTGCTCTAAAAATAAAAGACAATTTGCATGGGGTCAAACAGCTGTGGGTAATTGTCTAGGAAACTACACCTGCGAACGAGAATGCTCAATAATGCATATATATCATAAAATAAGCGATTTTGCAATTAGAATTGGGATCCCAGATTGTGCTAGACGGCAGAGCTGGAAATGTGCGTCCATGATGAAATAATGCCACCTCAAAAAATTACCTCCAACCTGACTTGCCTGAACCAATAAAACAACTAATGGATGTGAGGGTAGATACGTACATGGCGCTATTTCCCGGCTATTTCATATTGGAAGGCCGTTTCCAGCAGCCGTTGAATTATTATCGGAGATATCCGATATTAATTATTCTAATTACAAAATTCCTTCGTTTGCGATACATAGACATTTTAGAGCTTAACCATTCACAGGTATAGTTTACAGCCAGTTAGCAATGCAACCGTGTAAAAATCTCAATTTTTTTGAAAAATTGGGGGCGTTCTTCAAAAAAATGTGCTAATATTGCTTTAAAAGGCAGATTATGTCCAAGCTTACTGAGCTACAAACACCCTCGTAACGCCAAATGAACGAAAGACCGATTTGTTCGGAAATAATGAGTTACAGGGAGTAACACATTGAAGCTACATTTTGAATTGTTCTTTTCAGGATATGCACCGCCTGTCTAAATATGGGTGCGTGGCCATATCTCTAAATTGGGATGGACCAATGGGGACATATTTTAGTTTTTCCTAAGAATTAACACATTTTATAAATCAATACTGGCAATATGATCCATAAAAGCAATTCCCTACCATTCCTTTTGGTGTATCAAAATGTGATATTTTTCAAAATATAGGGTTTACATCTAATTATAAAAACATAAATGTTAAATGTTCGTAGGAGGAATATGCATTCCTGGAGAGTTACTTTTATAAACTTACAACTACTAATAAAATGAGTAAAAACACTAAAATGAACAAAGGGATAAGCTTGCATCACTATTCATAACAAACTGTTAGAAGTAATATTCTCTTGGAATGAAGTGACCCCTAAGGAACATTTCAATGTTTACAATTAGATGTAAACTCTTCTTGATATTTTGAAAATGCTGTTTTGGGGGTGAACCAAGAGAAGCAGAGCACATGGCATGGATTTGGTTTTATGGTGTCCTGTTGATAATGTGTCATTGATTTGTAGGAAACAAAAAAATAAAACCTGTTCCTATTCAACAATGATAAAAACAATAGGTTTGACCATACTCCAGAGAGCCGTTACATAAACACCGTATACCAGAAAGTAGTGAATATAAATTGGTCGAATGCAATATTCATGATTGCAGTGACGAACATTGGATTAAAGGCAGACTGTTTTCACAGGATGGCGCCCTCAATTATAAAACAAATCATGTTCTTTGCATTTACAGAATGCTTCTCCACATACGAATCACTGTGTGAAATACCCAAGCTCAAATCGATGTCCTTCATACAGAAAATCATATCTTTGTACAAAAATTCCGGATCAGGAATTTTCATTATACACAGTATCCTTTGGCACAGTTATACTACACACCAGGTTAACTAAACACAAAATCAAATGTAAGTTCCCCCCAAAGAACCTACACTAATTTCCAGGATATCCGTTTTTTAAAGATGAAACCTAGTAAAGGTTATAGCTATGGTTGTTAGGAAGAGGTGTTGTGAAAATGAGAGGAAGCGGGTTTTTCACGGCTGAATGAGCACAAATTAAATACAAAATGCGGCCTTTTTAAAAATTGCAAAGAGTTGTTTCATGTCCATATTTCACTGTGTTAAAACATGCAATGGAATGCGGATTAAAATCCCCGCCAAGGTTGCACCATGCATGTTACTTTTCTTTTGAAATCATTATACTCGGTCACCTGGTCCGGTATAAAATGATGAATGCATCCATTCATGGGATACTGGGAGCATTATGAATGGTATCAAAAATGTAGGCCTATACAACCAATAAATTTCCTGACCACAACACTCACTTGCAATACACCAACCACAAAGCATACAGTATAAAGATGGTAAATTTAAGTCCAAACTGGAGAATTGCAAATATTAATCAAGCCCAGGTTATTTGACCAAGATAGGGCAATTGCCTTGTTGGAAGCTGGCATGCCTGTCATCATGATTGACGTTTTGCAATTTTTCAAAAGGCCTAATTTTTTCTTTAATTTGTGCTCATTCAGCCGTGAAGTAAGGGATTCCTCTCATTTTCACAACGCCGCTTCCTAACAACCATAGCTATAACCTTTACTAGGTTTCATCTTTAAAAAAGGGATATCCTGGAAATTATAGTAGGTTCTTTTGGGGGAACTTACTTTTGATTTTGTGTTTACATAAAAAATCCCGATTCATCTCAAACTGTAGAATTGAGAAGTTGAGAGGACTATTTTAAATTGTAGTTGACTGTTTTTAATTAATAAAAAATCAAAATCTGAGTCAGCCTTTAATGTCCCTCAACCGTGTCAAAGGAACAATTTACTGATCCAGCAGTAACAGTTCCCGAGTGAATTCGTAAATTCACTGTGAATAATTACAGGAATACCAATAAAAGAATTTACTTGTAAATTCTTATAAAGGTGTTATTTCACCCTAATCCTTACAGCAGTATTTGAATTTACTCGTAAATGCTCAGGAAGTACTCATTTCATGCTAATCCTTAAAAGAATAATTTAATCTTCAATAGGTGACAACAATAAAAAATGCTGTTCTTGAATTTCGCCATATGTTTCTTCACTGAAATTGAACGTAATTTGTCTTGAGCAGAATAATGAAACCTGCAAAATGCCAGTAATAACTTAGTTGACGTTAAATTAACAAGTACGAATATCGTAACATGTGTCATAAAGGTTTATAGTAGGATTTTTTTATTCCTGTCAGTTCATTAAAAGTTTTTGGGGCGTGTCGACGATTCCATTCGTTCTGAGAGGTTGCCTACTTCACCCAATCAATACAATAGAAATTCGATGTGACGATACCGGATCAGCTTAAGGCCATAATTTAAAATTGTCCCTTTTCTCACGAACAAAAATGCAAGGCAAATGAACTGAATAAATTCCAAACACAAACTTTAACTCTGAAGCCTTCAACATAAGAAAATGATAGGAATAATTATTACTTCTACGTCACTAAGGAATATTATATAATCTGATACGTTTACATTTATTCGCCTTCTTCAGAAATAATGCATGACATCTTGGTCAATAACTTGTCTATACTAAGAGTTTTGACCACTCATAACGCACTACAATATTACGTGGCCTAATCCTCCTCAACCGTAAGACGTTCACCCGACCTAGATATTCATCACACTTTATCCGTTCTTTGATTTGACACCAAACAAAGGACTCGATACGTGTCTCAGACTGTACGACATCTATTCAATTGATTCTGGTATGAAGCCTTTACATATTTGATACAAAAAGGTTCATGTAAATGGGTTATAGCATCAATTCAGTTGAACAAAGTTGAGCATTTACGGCTTTTTAGTTTTAATCTCAACACATCTCAAAATGAATTCTTACCATCGACAATATGCGTTTACTGACAGGAATAAAAAATCAGACTATAATATTAATTATCGTTGTTAAAATCACATTGCGACTTATTTTTATTGTTGTTTTTTTGGCTTGTGGTTTATAATATTTAGACAGACAAACATTAATTCATAATTACATAAATAGAATATACTTCATACCTTGTAACTAATAAAACAAGCAAATATACAAATGGTGCAAACATAAACACAGTACAAAGATGTTCTTAAACGTCAAAATATTCTATATAATTTACTACTTTGGCAAAACACAATTCTTAAAGTACCTTTAAAATATCGCATTCCAGTTTGATCGGGAGAGCCCGATCCATAAAATCACGTAATTGTATATCATGTCATCGTCAATGATACTCCATCTATATATACACACAACAATACATTAATCCATCTGTGTGATAAATAAGCGTAAGATAACAATTGTTATTTCACATTGCGAATGGTTTTACGATACAATTAATTTACATAACCACAATATATACTTCGTAATTGTTACTATAAACATCAACATACAATGGTGCAAAGATACATATGATACAAAGATAATTAAAATTTAATATATTCTGTATACATTTACTACTTCGGCAAGCAAAGTACCAAGTAGTTTCAAATCAATCCTTAAAAAACCTTTAAAAAAAAAAAAAAAAAAAAAACAAACAAAAAAAATACCATATTCCAGTTTGATCGGAAGAGCCCAATCCACAAATGTTGACACGTGCTGGTGTTCCATGTCATTGTCAATGATATTGAATGACCACATGGACGCACACACCAATATTGTGTCAGATGATTTGTTGTCGACGAAAAGACGCCAAATCATAAAGACCGACAAATCTTAATTGCCAATCAGGAAAAACAGCAGCCAAACTGGGAGAGTATTGAAGCTCAATCCCAGGCTACACTTATCCATTTCAAGCGTTATCTGCATCTCCATAACCATCCAAGCGCTGCTGTAGGAGTGCAATTAAATGCTCAGCACTCGGTCGGTTTTCAGGATTACAACCCCAACAATCTGTGCACAGACTTTGATACCATCTACTAGTTGCGGGAAGCTGTGCTGAGAAGTGTGGTCTTTGGTTGTAGGCAACCACACCAAACACGACAACATGATGATCTTGGCCCGAATAGGGTGTTTCACGGGTTAGCATCTGCCAGAGAGTTATTCCAATGGAATATATATCAGCCATGGTTGTTGGGGCATCGCCACGGAGAAGTTCGGGGGCACGATAAGCCACAGTACCTGTTGCGGCAGGCCTGTAACGAGTTCTGTTGCTCTTTCTTCTTCTGGGAGAGCCGGGGTGGATTCTTTGTGAACAGCCAAAGTCTCCGAGTTTACATCTGTCAGTATTTGTTAGCATGATGTTGGCTGGCTTGACATCCAGATGTACAATCCCTTCAGTATGGAGGTATTGTAAAGCACGACACACATCCATTCCATATCTATTTGGAAAACAAGAAATATTGAATTTAAACCATTGATAGTAAAATATGGTTAACGTTTAAACATCGTATTGAGCTCTAACACTTAACCGCATAAGGGGTTTGCACTTCCGTTAGTGCATATGGGGTGGAGGCACTTTCCTAAAGGATTTTAGATGAAATCCACCACATTTTAGAAGGCTTCAAAGACATCAACAATAAAGAACTAAAAAATGGTGCAGTAGAAACTAGGGGCAAAACATTGATTTTAATTTTGCGTCAAAATGTGCGAAATGGACACTAATTCGTTTCTGCATTTTCACGGCATTGCTTCACCTATAGACTTGTGCTGATTGCTTTAATTGGTGAAGAATGAACTATATTTACCATATCGTCGGGTATATTACATAGTGACGGATGTTTAATAAAAATACGAGTTTTTGTTTTCGAGAAATGCGAACTCTAAAAGAGTCGGTAAACATCCCCATATACGATTCAAACGATCAAATCCAATTAAGAAAAAAAATGAACAATTGACAATTTATTTTAGCTAATATTAATTAATTCTTACTTTATAAAATGGATGTAATACATTGGAAAAGTTACTCATCTTATCCGTCACACCAAAATTTGCGCAAATTGGTGATTAGGTTCATGACATGTTGAAGTTTCCCTATACTAAAGCGCTAGTCAGCATCCGTCATTGTGGAATACAACATCCGTCAAACTAATGTGCGTCATCGCGAATCTTATCAATTTGGTTTATAAATTTCTAGTAATAGCAATATTTATAAATCAATTACGTATTTTGCTTGTGTCAGTTATACATTTAAGATGGGAATATTTACTAACAAAAGTATTTAAAAAGCCCTAGTGGGAAATCAAGTAGAGGTTCAACATCCGTCACTATGTAATACACCAAAGTCCTGTTATGCAACATACGTCAAAATTGCCAAATATCTAATTAAGATTATTAATTAAGTACTCGCAAGCTTCGACACTTGGCATATTGGACTTTGATATTTAGTACCATTCCCCTTAATTTCGTAAAAATTATAAAAAATCAACATCCGTCAATATGTAATACCCCCGACGATATTAAGCACAAACATAAATGTCTCATGCCGTTTTATATTTTTTGGGTTACTTGTATAATTTACCATAGGTTTCTATAGTAAAATATTTATGGCACCAATGGCCTACTATACTTTGCAATATTTTTTGATTAATTATTTACTTTGTTTATGTCACTAGGTGTATGCATTATGAAAATCAGAATCACAGTAACTCTATTAAGATTTTCATTTTTGTCATTGGGCACTTCTGTTAGTGCATAAGGGAGGCTCATTGGGACTCATGCTAATTAACGCAAGACGACGCAATGGATTTGATTTCCTTTGAACCAATGCAAGCGCAACTACAAGTTAGACAAATACAAAATATAAACCAAATATATTGCAGCGTTAAGAAACACCTGCTGAAAAACAAAATGGGCCCCTAGGATTTCACACCTCTAACCCTTTGGGAACTGGCCAGTTTTGTATACGTTTGTAACACATAATTCAGTAGCTTTAGAGGTGGCCTTCCAAATGTTTGCAGGTGATCTGGAAAGACATCTAAAACACCAAAAAAGCCTATAGGCTTGTTTCGACTCATTTCTATACATTTTCCATGCTAATTCTGAATGTGCCCAGGGAAATGAAGACTTTTTTACATTTTTAAAGCCAAAATTGACGTGTAGTGATTTTGATCGGCGCATTTAGGCGCCGTTAGTTCTCAAAGGATTAAAATCACCAAAGGTACTGAATTTTGATCGTTCTCCGCACTCACAATTTTTTACATATTCAGCTTGGGCATTTCTGAAGAAATTGCAAGGCCTACACAGCATATTTATGTGACAAATGCTCCTTTTACACAGTAAAGTACCTGAAATCTCTACAATTTCAGCCTTAAATATACTTAATCTGGTTATTTACTGCGACTTGTTTGCCTCGATCATATTTTTGAATCAGACGACAACTTCTGACAGTTTCCCAAGGTTCAGAGGTCAAGTTAGACCGAGGGGTTAGACTCCCCACCAAAATATGTACAGGTTGCACACCTCTAATTAAACTGCCTATACTACCATGTACAAACGCACCTTCAGGAAACTAATTTCTTCACTATCGTGCGACTGGTACCTTAAATGTCAGTTGTTCTCAGAAGATCTTGGTATTGACAGTCTACCAAGCATGGAAATTGCAAGGGTTGACCAGCTCCCTGTTGAGATATCGGCACACGATGACGGGCACCCCCGGAAAATGCATACATTGCATAGAATCACAGGCCATTTTCCCTGTAGAGAGAGATAAGTACTCAGTCTAAAAAAATTAAATAAAGTAATCAACACTTCGGATTTACACATGCACATTTAAGTAAAACCCTAGAAAGTACATCTAGATCAAAATTACAGTCATTTTGGCCAAATCCGAGCCTTTTTTGGAGTCAACTTAGAGATGTGGCCCACTGTCACTAATTTTAACAATGTCGGGCAGTAGGGTTGGGGGTAATTAGTCCTTTGAGAACTAACGGCGCCTAAATGCGCCGATCAAAATCACTACACGTCAATTTTGGCTTTAAAAATGTAAAAAAGTCTTCATTTCCCTGGGCACATTCAGAATTAGCATGGAAAATGTATAGAAATGAGTCGAAACAAGCCTATAGGCTTTGTTGGTGTTTTAGATGTCTTTCCAGATTACCTGCAAACATTTGGAAGGCCACCTCTAAAGCTACTGAATTATGTGTTACAAACGTATATAAAACTGGCCAGTTCCCAAAGGGTTAACGTAAAAGCATCTGAGTTGGCTTGCATTTGCAGCATGAAGGCGCTGTTCATCGGACCAATTTTTCAGTAGACCCGGGACACAGTTTGTAAATTTAATAAATTTAGGCAATTTCAAGGTTCCACGCCACCTACAACAAAAGGTCTCAGAACACCATAACAAAAATAAAGGCTTTACGGGGTTTTTTAATAAGTTATAAATCGTACCTTCTGATATGATTTTTCAAGTCAAAATTGAAATTCATTGTTTTTGGTCAAACAATTTTCTTGAGAATAAGCTATCTAAAAGTGTGTATTTCCTATACTAACACACAGTAACGGCTATTTTGAACGCTTCCAGACTCCATACAGGAGTGCCCACGGGTTCTAAATTCACAACAGATGATTATCAGGTCGTGTCCAATAGAAATGGGTCAAAAAAAGTTTGACGTGTTTTTAACCCCAAATTACGATCTCAGCTGGCATATAAAGATGAGTTCCACGAGTAAAACGATTTTTTTTTGCTCGGATGAACTACAAACAACCTAAAATGAGCTAAAATGATTTTTTTTCATTTTGTACCGACCGACCTACCATGTCAATGTCAGTAAGATAGTAAGAAATATATGGATCAATTTCTGTAAAAACCACGCACAAACGCACAGAGCAACAACGCACACTTACACAAGCGAAAATAAAATCAAGCAAATAGGAAAAAAGGAAAGAAAACACGCACACCCGCGCATTCGTATACGACACATTACCGTGCAAAAATCAAAGTGAATATTTTCAGAATTATCAGTGCGCCCTCTCTAATCTCAGGTTAATCCTTTGAGAACTAACGGCGCCTAAATGCGCCGATCAAAATCACGTCAATTTTGGCTTTAAAAATGTGAAAAAGTCTTCATTTCCCTGGGCACATTCAGAATTAGCATGGAAAATGTATAGAAATGAGTCGAAACAAGCCGATAGGCTTTGTTGATGTTTTAGATGTCTTTCCAGATCACCTACAAACATTTGGAAGGCCACCTCTAAAGCTACTGAATTATGTGTTACAAACGTATACAAAACTGGCCAGTTCCCAAAGGGTTAATATACAGTGGAGTTGCAGACCTGCTAGATTACTTCGTATGTTGAAATCGTAAATTTTAAGAAAGGTTTGGCACTACATGAATTGATTTTACATTACTTTTTTTCCTGGATGTTCTGAAAAATTTGAAATTGACAACATACAAAATGGTATTCTTATTTAGCCGAGGCAAGAAAGTTTTTTTTTTTTTTTTTTTTCAAGTTACATCACCATAACCCTTATGGGTCTCATGTTATCGCGTTCACAAGATTGTGTTGGACGCCGACGCCTTGACTGATAGCATAATCCCCCTTCTGCTTTTCAAGCCAGGGGGATAAAAAAAGAATTCATATAGATTAGAGACTCAATAGATTCCCTACATTTTATTTGGCTTCATAAATAACTTAAAATGAAAACAAACAGTGATTTGTATAAGCTTATATTTCAAAAGAAAACATTAGCTGAATTTCCCATTTACTCCTATAGGAAATTAGAAATTTCACAATTTTTGTACCAAAGAAACCATTCTCAGCTTAATCCTTTCAGATGGGGATATTTTTGATAGAAAGCTTTACACCAATGCACAAATCAGAATTTTCCCATTTTTTTAGGGACACCTGTTATTGCATAGAATCTCTTGTTGCACCTGTAAGGCACATAGGCAAAATATGGCCCCTTCTACACATTTTTATATATTTTTTACATATTTTGGCGGGGAGTCTAACCCCTCGGTCTAACTTGACCTCTGAACCTTAGGAAACTGTCAGAAGTTGTCGTCTATTTCAAAAATATGATTGAGGCAAACAAGTCGCAGTAAATCACCAGATTAAGTATATTTTAGGCTGAAATTGTAGAGATTTAAGGTACTTTACTGTGTAAAAGGAGCATTTATCACATAAATATGCTTTGTAGGCCTTGCAATTTCTTCAGAAATGCCCAAGCTGAATATGTAAAAAATTGTGAGTGCCGGGAACGATCAAAATTCAGCACCTTTGGTGATTTTAATATACAGTGGAGATGCAGACCTGCTAGATTACTTCGTATGTTGAAATCGTAAATTTTAAGAAAGGTTTGGCACTACATGAATTGATTTTACATTACTTTTTTTCCTGGATGTTCTGAAAAATTTGAAATTGACAACATACAAAATGGTATTCTTATTTAGCCGAGGCAAGAAAGTATGATGATGAAGGGCTGATCACTGTTCTAGGTTAAGAAATAGTGATGTTATGTCCAATTTTTTTCATCAAAGTGCTATAAACCTATGTAAATCCTGATGAGGGAGCACTTTCTTTGACCGGAGGAAAGGAAATCTGCACATGCCTACCTATACTAGACACATGTACAATATTTAGGGACAATTAAGACAATGTGATGCATTTTGTTCAGCAATCAAATCCAATTCAATTTTCCTTCCATTTTTTCTCTAAAGGAAGATGAACGTGCACGAAGATATCCGTACAAGAATTTTGGCCAAGGTAGAGAAGGGAGCCTTTGACCAAGATGGAAGTGGTTGTGGGGGTGGGATATCCCATTGTTGTGCTACTTTATCTATCTATCTATCTATCTAACCGCCGCAGACGGATGCTGTTCACCATGTAGCGCCACAATGTCCCTGTTTCAATTAGGTTGGGGAGGGTGCAGAGGATCCTGCTGATGTACGAGCAATCCACATCAATGCTAGTTAAAGGGGCGACGACCCCCTGTTTGGCATGGTAACTTCAAACATGTGACGTCTGAGAGTACCTGATCAATCGCCAACGATGACGGTGGACCGGCAAAACGTGCACGGCGGTGGGCAACAGGAAGATGAAATGAAAGGGGAGGGATATCTCCATATTACTGTGCTTTGGTCTTGTGCCCACGCTAGGATATGTTTTGTCCTCGCATAAGGAGCCTGGTTTAGATACCACCCAGTCTATTCTAGCTCTTTCTTCATGGTGGTCCAGGTCTCAGATAAATATAACAGGATAATCTCTAACAGGCTCTGACGAATTTCAGCTTGGTTGAATTGGAGAGAGTAGATTACCAGGTTGCCATACGTGGTGTAGTTTATTGCAGGCATTTCCAAGCTTGTCTTGAGGTTACAGGAAGTCTTTTTCCTTGCTGTCGCAAACATAGGACCCTAGATATTGGAAGTCCTTGACCTCTTTAAATTGGCTACCATATGATGTGTTGCAGATAGGGTGATGATCATCTCCTCATTGACAGTCATATTATTCAGTCTTCTTGGCACTAAGATGTAGGCCGACTTTGCTGCAGCATTCTCAAGTGATTTAGTAGATCTTGTTGCACCACATATCAGTCAGATGTAGAGATAGTATATTGAGTAGTCAAGGTCTGTGAGATGCGTACCCATGTGACGTCGGAAACGCTTGGGTTTTTGATGGTGAGTCCTTTGTCGTTCATGATGTCAAGATCTGTCTGAGGATCTAATCACCACGACTACAAAGAGAAGGGAGCAGAGTATATCCTTGGAGGATTCCATAGTTGTTCGGAACTCCTTTGTGGGCCCATCCATGGTCTGCACAAAGTATATGGGTATCATACATGATGGACCAATTGGCATTGGACCCGTCTATCTGGGACACCGTAGTTGGCGAGATTATGCAGCATTACATTCCCGTTAAACACTGTCAAAAAGCCTTGGAAAAATCTACGAACACCATTGAAGCTTTTCTCTTGGAAATTTCCAAACTCTTTATGATCCTTCTGGAGGGCAAGATCTGAGGTAGTGTTGATCTGCCTTTGCGAAAACCGTTATGGTTCCGGCTGAGAATAGGATTTATGTGAGGAGTGATTCTGGTGAGCAGCATGGAGTTGTAGATGTTAGAGGCCAGTGGTGACAGTGTAATTCCTCTGTAGTTTGGGTTGTTGGAGGTCGCCTTTCTTGGTATGAGGAAGCTGAATGATGTTGAGAAAAGCAGCTGGTTTGTCCATGTAGGTGTATTACAAATTCTAACAGTTGATCATGGAAATTGGATTTTCCAGACTACTGGAGGATGTTGTCGGGGACCAAGGTTGTCTTGGTGTTCTTCAGTTTCTTCAGGCAGATATGAAGCTCCTCCTAGTGAAAGGTCCAGTCTGGAGGGAAGGGTGTATGCTATCTCGTGATTGAAGAAAGGTTCATCAAGGTTAGTGGTATTCTGAACTGGCTTGCCAAGTAGAAAACTAAAGTGCTGTGAAATGATTGTGTCAAGGCGCTCTCTTCAGTTGTGTGTCCTTTGCTCATAGGTGTGCTACTTGGTAGTATATTTTAAACCAAAGGTAAAACATTTTGAAGAGATATGAGAAAAATGTCTCTATTACTTGAGGAGACGATTGGAGTATATAGGGACCATGAATACTAGTACCTGATGAATTCGGCAGTCTTTATGAATTAAGTTACTGGGAGTGCAAGTTCTCCCCTAAAGAATGCGAATTCAATCATGGTTACCAGTGACCATTCAATGCAGAAAGAAAGGCGAAACCAAAAACAATCATAGCTGCACCATTTTTACTGTAACAATTATAGTGAACACAGATGTTAATTTTCTTATCTCATTCTTTCGTGTGTGAGTGGTTGCGGTCATGAGGGAAGTGAAAGTGGCCCTTGTGATGGCATTGTTTTTGAATGGCCATGTTTTGCCTTCTCCCATTGGTGACCATGTCGTGCTCTGGACAATGGGCTGTTTTCCGGTTCATGTGCAAGTTTAATTAAAGTACTACACTGATAAAGGATCATCTGGATTGAAATGTTTACCTTTGCAAATCACAGAAGACAAAATTCTTTGATTTTAAAAGTGTATGATTGGCTTATCCCCCCACCCACCCCAAGAACAATAAGAGAAAATCAAAGACAATGATCCATCTGTGATTTTTTTATAAGAAAAACACATGTATAAAGATCAGAAACAGAGAATCTCTTGAACAATTATTTAAGGCAAGAAATCACTTGGGTTTACACACTCTGCCAAAGCATTGATTACTGCTGCTGTCAGCAAGTGCTATCTACAGTAGATAGCATTATCACTATCATGATAATCCTTTATTTCTTAATACACTAAACAGTTTTGAAATCTCTTTTAATTGCTTCGTGTATGTTCAGCAATGATTACACGTTCAACAAAAACATGATTATTTTCAAAAATTGAGGGGGTGAAGATTTCACAACTCTAATTCCCCCCAACCCTACTGCCAGCCATTGGTAAAAAATTAGTGACAGTTTGTCCACATCTATAATGTCGATCAAAAAAAAAAGGTCCGGATTTGGCCAAAATGACTGTAGTTTTGATCTAGATTGTAACTTTCTAGGGTTTTACTAAAGGTGCATGTGTAAATCCGAAGTGTTGATTACTTTATTTAATTTTTTAGCCTGGTCTTATCTCTCTCATAAGGGAAAATGGCCCGGTGATTCTATGCAATTTATCATTTTCCGGGGTGCCGTCTCGTGTGACGATATCTCACCCGGAGGCTGGTCAAACCCTTGCATTTCCATGCTTGTTAGACTGTCAATACCAAGATCTTGAGACTGACATTTTAAGGTACCAGTCGCACGATTCGTGAAGAAATCAGAGTTTCCTCCGGCGTTTAGACCCCTTATGCAGTTAAGTGTTAGTTAAAGTAAATTGGTGTTTGGGTTGGTTTCTCCCTTACGATGAAGCACATCATCGAAAACATTACTTATAGAAATTTTGATTAGAACGGTTGCGTGAATCAGTCCAGTTGTATGAATAGTAAAAGTAGAAACGTGCACCATATTGACCCATATGACAGTGAGTGTGAGCTAATGTGGTCGCTCACGTGTAGGTATGTTTTTTTTCACAACATAAAAAATGAAGAAATTTTTGGGCCTTAAATTTCACTAGGGTAATGAGAAAATTATTCTTTCCGATGACAAAATCTCACTTTTGATGGGAATGAAGTGTGGGGATGAGGTTTTCTATCGGGTCACCCATCTCTAATTCTGAAAACACGTCAACACTTAAGTGACCGGACCAAGTGGGGGGGGGGGGTCCTAGGGACCCCAACATTTGTTTTCGCGCTGGCCGCTTTACGCGTGGGATTTTTGCGTCGACATTTTTTGTAATTGTCTGACTTTAAATGCGCTTCTTTTCATACCAAAATAATTAAAATCGGCCAAGCCGTTAATGAGATAATTAGTGGGGTCCCATGGACCCCCACCCCCTGGGCACTAACGGAAGTCATTTGAGAATATTTTTAAAAATAATAAGAAAAAGAGAACCAAAGCAAATTTTTTTTTTGCTGATATAAGTTCACACATGCATGTAAGTAAACAATTATTAGTAACAATAAAAATAATTAACCCTTTATGTGCTGAAAATTTCATCCTGTACGTTGCCAAACCTTTACTGTACAAACTCTATGGGAAAATAACGTGTATTTTGCAACACCCGTAAAAAATACAGGATTCCCTAAAACTGCTGGCTTTGTGTTAAATATAAGTAATTTGGGTCTTCTAGAATAGATATCAACATAAAATATGTTTTCAAAATGTTTGATGTAAGCGCAAGGCTCATTCGAATTTTCCGTCTTTTTGCCCAATTTTCGCGTGTTTTGAAAACAATGTTTTGCCCCTAATTTGCACCCAAAATAACAAATCTCATTTTTTTATTGCTGATTTGGGATTGTCTTATGATCCTTCACATGTGGTATAAATTTCGTGCAAAAATTCCCTCGGGGAAAGTGGTTTCCTTGGGGGGTCCCTAGGAACCCCCCCGGTCACCAAGGGGAGTGAAAACCTTGGTCACTGAAGTGTTAAGTTTTGTTTTGCTCACCACCATCGTCACTACGCTTTGGTTAACATAAGTGAGCTTTCGATTTTGACGACGGATCACTGACCTCAGTGCGACGGATAGTTCTTCGACGGTGAAATTGACGCGTCGTGTTATAACTTTATATAAAAAGGTTTTTAAATGCATGATACAACTGAAATTTATTTTGGTTATAATGATAGTATAGCCCAGTCCCTAAGCACAATTATTGTGCACTTTTTCCTAAAAGCGTGAAACTTGGCATGCCTATACATATTGAGCCCTAAACAATTTCTGACAGAGTTGCCAAAAACGGTAGCGCCCCCTATGGGCCTACAGCGCCCTCTATAGATTTACCAGTTATTAAATATTCCTTCAAGAGCTATATGCAATAACTCCAACATTTTTGACCAAATATAAGGTCAAAAAGGTTTAAATTTACTTTGCACATATATATAACATTCATTTACGTCAATTTCAATCTGGCTGACAAGCTTAGATTTCAAAAGGGCCCGCCAATGAAAGCCACATTTAAGCCCATAACTTGAGTTAAGCAATGATTAAAAAATGTCTAATTTGAGGACAACCCCACATTAGTAATGCTGAGGACTTCAGAAAGCACACTGATGAGATTGCAGCAGTAACAAGATCGCAGTAATCATGATTTCAAGGATGGCGGTGATTTCATAAATGGCCGCCAATGAAAACTAGATTTGGAATTTAAGCCAAGTGAAGCATACCTTTCTGAAAGGTTTTAAATGATATTGTCATCTACGGTTTGACTGAATAAGGTCCAGTAAGTGATGTAATATATCTGGCCATTGAGTTAGGTCAATTTGATATCAATATACCCACCACCCTAGATTTCAAAATGGCCGACCAATTGAAAGCACATCAGTTTAAGCCTAACTTGAGTGTAAGAATGATTTTATAAAAATGCTAATTTGAGGACAACCCCACATAAGTAATGCTGAGGAGTTCAAAACCAATGATGATATTGCAGCGCAGTAAAGATAGCAGACTCATGAATTTCAAGTTGGCGGTTGATTTCAAAATGGCCGCCAATGAAACATATTTGAATTTAGCCAATGGAGCAACTTTTGAAGGGTTACGAAAGGGTTTAAATGATCATTGGTAATCTACTGTTTGACTGATAGGTCCAGTAAGTGCTGCAGAGATCTGGCCATTATTTAGTTCAATTTGATATCAATATACCTACTCACCCCTAGATTTTTCAAAATGGATTGCCACTCTAAATATATACTATATCACATTAACATTACTTCCGGTATGACTGATGAAAAAACACGAAGAGACCGGTCTCACATTGACAATGCTAAAGAGTGTAGAAAGAAACACTGAGACATTGTAGTAGCCACAATTAGCAGCAAATTGAATAGCACGATGGACGAATGAAAATGCCGGCCCATTGAAGCATTTTTGCAATATATCTACCTCTGAACCACATTTGATCTTGGTCTACTGACGAAACCTATTTCTAATTGTATGAATTCAAAATGACCCATTTTAGGAAGCTTGTTAGTCTGCTATACCAAGCAGCTTACTAAGTATCGTAGTATCCTGAGTCGGTTATTTTGGCACTGTTGGTGATGTGCATAAAGTAGAGTGCTTTAAAGTCCCAGTATCTGATTTTTTTTTTTTTTTTTTTTTTTTGCCACCATGCTCTTGAGCAACTACTTCGAACCGGCTCACTCAAGCTTTGCCAACCTTAGAGATTGTGTTCCATATGTTTAGTGGTTTGTCCACCTAGCTTACAGTCCCAATTATATGTAGGATTCTAAGTAAGGCCTTAGGTATTTATAAAAAATGTGTGGACAGCTACAAGTCCCAATAAGAGATTTTATGCAGGTTAAGTTTTCTTTTTATTAAGGCTTTCACTGGTTTTAAAAGCCTGCATTTGTTACTTGTAATGGATATGTATGTTCACAGATGATCTTCTATGGACGTCTCACAAAACATTGCCTCAGTTGTGAGATTGCCATTGTGTACAGTGTATCAATGGGCACCTTTTCTTGGTTGATTGTGTTATATAAGGTCTTGGCAAAGTTTTACCAAACGTCTCAAATAGCATAATTTTATCAGGTGGAACCAACATTTTTTTAATTTTACAAATTTGATAAATTTGGCCTAACGATTGAGCCTCGGATTACAGGTAGAAATTGGATATAGCCAGTTCTTGCTTTCAGATCTAAGGGTACATTTCTACCAAAACCAAACCTGGGGCCCAATGCCATACAAACACCAAATTCGAATCATTGACTTATCGGCCTAAAACAAATGTTAGGTATTGGAAGCCCTGTACTAAAAAGACCAAGCCTAGGTCAAACGTCTATTGTGCAAACGTAGCTGAAACTTTACGATGATTTTTTTTTAAACAAAAGATCATTTTAGGGGAATATGTCTAAAAAAGAACTGCATGCTATTATGTGTATTGGCGACCCAATCTTGAACAAAAGTGTTGCCACACTTTTCTTATACCGTACGAAACAAAGTTGAAACCTGAAATTGTGTTACAGTGCGCCCTTAACAATACTCAACATTGAATGGAGGAAGAGGGAGGTTTTAGGGATTGGCAAAAGCTTCAAGCTGACCCAAAAAACAATCATACCAGATCTTTTATTGTCACTTATAGGTGCAAAATTAAAAGGGGGGTGATCAATGGACAAACTCGGTCCCCCACTTACTACATCTAAATTGAGATTTGGTATATTAGAAGACAGATCATTATTTTCTTCATTTATCCCAGTGAAATTAAAGCCCAGTAAAGGTTCACTTGATATATGAACAAAAAACATCCCAAATGTTGGCGACCAATAATATACACAGTCTCTAGGCCAGTTTAGTACATTAGTCAAGTCTTGAGGAGTCCAAGTGTGTGAAAATATCGGATTCAAACCATGTTAATGATAAAATCGGGCGATTACCCCAATTAATTGGTCTAGATATGAGTTAAAATATTGGGCTCGATGCATCTCACCCAATATTCTTGCACCTCATAGCTCGACCCATTAATTTGGGTTAAGGGGGGGGGGTCTGGGGTTGAATATGATAAAAAAATTGTCCTAACCGAAAATAGAGATAATGCAATGGCTAAATTGTGTAGATTGTAATCTACAAAATGCTTTCTTATTCGATCGCAATTCGACATTCGGTTCCCGAGATAGCTGATCAAAGTGAAGTAGGGACGCAAAATTTGCCAACAATGCATTATCTCCGATATTTTATATGTGAAAAATTTCAAGGGGTTATATTTAAGATATTTTAAAAACATATTATTTAGGAACTATAAACATTTATTTTGGCTAAGTTGAAGTAACCAAAAAATTCTCATTATTATCCTTTCCATAATTTAAAGTAATTAAATTTGTCAACGGTAAGTGATTTTTTATGTATTTTATTGTGTTCTCACCCTCCGATATTTAAGAAAATTATTTTAAAAATTACTAACAGACCATTGATGCACTATTCGATGATTTTTCATAATAATTATGATATGCAGATAGAAAATGAAATTTAAAACAATATTCCATATTCACATCAAAAGCGCCCTCAATTTTGTCTAAAGTTTCGAGGGCCTATAACTCGTTTCGTTAAAATACCAAACATCCAAAACGAGAAAGAACGTAACTAGAGAACGCTACAGGCTGAACTGAAATTTGGCAAACATTAAGCAAATACAGGCGAGTGAACCCTGAAGCCCGATTCAAAATTGTGTTCCAAATTCAAATACGCCATGAAATTATGCGATTGGTCGATTACCGGTTTGCCATGGCAACGGTTATTTTATTAAAAATTCGGCTTCCTGGTTCACTGCGTATTTACGTCCTGCATATGTCACCCAAGTTCGTCCCAGTAGCATGTTTGGTTATTTAGGCCATTCGTTCTAGAGTTTAGCCAATCAGAGGCCTACGTGGTTACCATGGCAACCAGAGCAAAAATTTATGGATTTAAAAATTTGTGACAAGGGATACAATATGATATTATAACATGATATGCCCTAGTTAGGAATAAGAAAAATCATTTCGAAGTTCACTGCTTCAGCCCCCATACTCCCCCCTTAATCATTCCAATCTTACATCAATTTATGCCTTTTGCTATCCAAATGGCTGACAGATTTGACCATAAAATTTGAAATATGGTTTTTAATGAAAATCGGCCATAATCGTTTCACGCCTTTATTTAATATCTTACTCGATAATTTTAGCAAAAGTTAACTTTAATGAATTAAAAAGAGCTATGCTTGGCAGATTCCATACTATTCAGAAATGTTTGTCAGGATATTGCACAAATCTAACTAAAACCTTTGTTTATCCACAAATTACTCTAGCAAAGCAGTGATGTAAAGGACTGGCCAATGGGTGCAATTGTCATGGTACCATTATGTTTGCACTTGCCACTAAGATACTTAAACCTAGAAGAATTTCTCATCAGACCAAGTTTACAATCATATACAAAATGTATCTTCGTCTTGGTAGTCCAAATAAAGAATGTAACTTGCTATCAATCCACATGGCTCATATCTCTAATCTGATGGATTTGTGCTCTCAATGAAATAATAAACGATGGAAACATCACAAATATTCAGTGCTGAACCATTCCCAACACAACGATCGTGTAACAAGTACCAAGTATGTGTGGTCTTTATACCTTTCCATTTCGAAACAGGCTCGTTAGCATTTCAAATGAAATTATATAAGTGAAGTAAGGCTTAAATGGATAATCATTGTGGCCATTTAGAAATCTAAGATGGCAGCAACCCCTATTGACTTGATCTAAAAAAATTTACTGATTAAATGAAGAGTGCTAAAAAATCTAGTACAGGACTTTTTGACCAAAGCGGTGAAATTTGATCACCAACCCGTCAAAAGGTTACATTGCATAATTGGGTAAAATTGAAATAATAGTTCATTAGCGCACATTTGAAATCAGATGCCATCATGAATTGAGATTTCTGCTATCTGTTACCACTGCAATGACATCAATGCGTTTTCTGAACCTCAGCATTACCATGGTCGATGGTCCTTAAAATTAGTGTTTTTATCATTCTTAACTCAACTTAGGCTTAAGTATAGATTTCGGTGGTGGCCATTTTGAAATCTAAGATGGCAGCCATGTTGATTTTAACCTAAATCAATAGCGCTATACATATGCATCATTTTAAATCTTACTATACCTTATTTGGTCAACAAATAGTGGAATTATGGCATTTAAGCTCTTGAAAGTAATATTTCATAATTGGGTAAAACTATAGATGGCGCTGTAGGCCAATAGGGGCGCTACATTTTTGGCACTCGATCAGAAATTGTTCGGGGCCTCAATATGTATAAGCATACCAAGTTTCATGCTTGTAGGAAAAAGTGCACAATACTGCCTATTTTTTGTGCTTAGGGACTGGGCTAGTATGGTGTTCACATTATATCAATATTGTCATGATATCGATCACATTACCATCTACTCTCGATTTACTATTGTTTGTATGTTCCCATATTCAGAAATTTACTGTTAATTTATATATAACTGGACTAATGAACCCGGACCAACAGCCTTCATTGCAGTATGTTCATTTATCCAATCCACATATGCTCCTCGCATAACTACCACACAATAATTATGTATTTCTGTTTCATTGCTCATCGTCTCCTCCTTTCGTCTTTTCTCTTTCTGTATTTTATGATCAATTATTACACCAACAGCATAATGCTAAGTTAATTAAAATCATAATGTATAATTTTATTTTTTTTAACTATGGATTAATTGTAACACTTTTTTTTTTTTTTGCTGTTGCATGTGTTTATTACTATATTATTGATATGGTGTTTGCTTTTTCCCGACCCAATTTATTTACCCTTGTATGATATATTGTCTACCCCGTGTATGAAGGATACACACATAATGTTTACCTGAAATACATGCTTTTCATGGCCATTGCTTCTGCCACCTTTCACCGCATCCGCCATACTGTACGGTACCCTGTGCACATAGTCAGGTAGAACCTTCATGTGACCGTAAAGTTGAGTATGGACACAATTTTTTTGCTGAAAATGATATATTAGGCTGTGTAGAATAAGAATCTGCCGGGTGCCACCTGGGCATCCTTGAGCATTTTGAGAAATCCAAGATGGCGTCGCCATAAATGATAATTATCTATTCAACCCTATATTATCAAACTATGGAGTTACTAGATATACTATAGGATCCAATGAACAAGTGTATGGCACTTGTAACATTAAGTCATACTTCAAATTCAAAATGGAAGCCAAATCCAATAATTTTAAAATATGCCATAAAACAGCGATAAAAATAGAAGCTAATAGACGAGAAGTACTTAGGCTATGTTGCTAGACACAATTAAATGTATTTCTGATACTTTTAAAATTGTAACATGACGTCAATCAATATGGCAGCCAAAACGGGAACATCTTCAAAAAATACTTGGTACAAATTTATAAGTATTACAGCCTTCAAATCGAAATCAATGTGTCAATGACATTAGAAATGTACCTTTGATCCTAACCAATGTACACATACATTTCAATTTGTTTTAAGTGCGCCAAAATCGAAATAAAACTAATATGGTGCAAAGTTGTCGAAAATACCATAGGAATTACATTTTTTCACATATATTGCACTCAATTTATAATTTGACCCATTTTTATTTATCCGGATTACCTGGTATCACTTGGTTATGATCATAGATACATTTCTAATTGTTTCATTGACACAATAATTTATACTTGAAGGTAATACTTAGACATTTGTGTCAAGTATTTTTTGAAGATATTCACGTTTTTGGCTGTCATATTGATTGACGTCATGTTACAACTTTAAAAGTATCAGAAATACATTTATTGTGTCTAACAACATAATCTAAGTACTTCATGTTTATTTTTTATCGCATTTATTTGCTGTTATATGGCATATTTTAAAATTATTGGATTTGGCTTCCATTTTGAATTTGGAGTATGACTCAATGTTACAAGTGCCATGCATTTGTTCACTGGGTCCTATAGTATATCTAGTAACTCCATAGTTTGATAATATAGGGTTGTATAGATAATTATCATTTATGGCGACGCCATCTTGGATTTCTCAACATGCTCAAGGATGCCCAGGTGGCACCCGGCAGATTCTTATTCTACACACCCTTATCTATCATTTTCAGCAGAAAAAATTGTGTGTCCATAATCAATTTTACGTACGCCATAAGTTGGACCATGGCTACCTGACTAACACATGTGCGCGCCTATATTACTCCTGCGTCATATGCACTTCTGAAAAGCTTGCATTTGTGTTATACTTCCTGTGTTCTTTGTTTTGCTTTGCCCATGATCATTTTTCACGTATTGAATATTTTTTGTCTTATTTTAAACACACTGAGCTCCGTTCACTCCCTTGGCTACGTGACGGTGAAGAACATCCACTTTTTGTGTTTTTCCCTATTTAAATCTTAACACTAAGTGACCAAGAGGGGTGGGGTTCCTAGGACCCAAACATTTGTTGTTCGCGCGGGCGTTTTACGCGTGCGATTTTTGCGCCGAATTTGTTGTAATGTCTGACTTTTAATGCGCTTTCTTTCATACCAAAATAATTATCGGCCAGCCGTTAATGATATAATTAGTGGGGGTCCAATGGACCCCCCCTTGGGTACTAACGGAAGTCCATTTGAATATTTTTTAAAAATAAGAATAAGAAACCGAGAACCAAAGCAATTTTTTTTTGCTATCTAATAATTCACACATACATGTAAGTAACAAATTATTAGTACATTAAAAATAATTAACCTTTATGTGCTGAAACAAACATTTCATCATGTACGTTGCCAACCGTTACTGTACAACTCTATGGGAAAATGACGTGTAATTTTGCAACACCCGTAAAAAAGACAGGATTCCCGCAAACTGCTGGTTGTGTTTCCTATAAGTAATTTGGGTCTTCTAGAAAGATATCAACATAAATAAGTTTTTTCAAATGCTGATGTAAGTACAAGGCCATTTGAATTTTCCGTCTTTTTTTCCCAATTTCGCGTGTTTTGAAACAATGTTTGCCCCAATTTGTACCCAAAAAAACAAATCAACGGGAGTGAACCTGGTCACTTAAGTGTTAAGTCATTTATGGTATTTAATTGTACTGCCCCCTTTAGCAACCTCCTCCCCCTTGTCTAAGTAAGTGTAATTTTATCCCCTTGTTTGTTCTACTCTGTGCTTGTCTTCATTGCTCTAGTCTTGTCTGACTTGTCAACAAATCTTGCCCCAAGTATTGTCTCACTTGTTATCGTAGCCGTTTATCATTGAATCCTTCTTTCTTCCCTTCTTCAATCAACCTCATCCATCCCATCTCTCTCATTCTCCCTCCTCTCCGCTCTCCCCTCGCTCTGGCAGAGCCCTCCCGCCTCTCCCAGGCGCTTTCTCCTCAGAACCCGCTCGCGATGATTTCCTTGAGGTTATCCTTTCTGAGGCCGTGCCCTGCAAGACACGAACTGCCATTTGTAACCACCAGCGTCACGATGAAGACTTGCGCGCGCAGCACTAGGGAATTTTTTCACCAACACAAGTGGAACATCAGCAACTGAACTCCCGTTGGAGCAACCCATTACTTACAGACCCAATATCATCTCAAACATGTGGCCACCCATCTTTCATCACTCCCACAAACGATCCTGGTTCTGACTCCGCTATCACACAGATGGCAGCATTCAACACACTAAAATCCATCAAGCAACACTCATTCTCCATATTCCATTCAACTGTCGCAGTATCACAAAATCACATGAAGAAATCAACTACTATCTTTGATCACCTCAACCACTCTTCTCTGTCTTAGCATTTTCCAAAACATGGCTTACTGCACCAAGTCACCACCTCACTTTCAAGCTACACCGGTACATTCCAGAGCTTCTCAAACTGGCAGAGGAAGGGAGTTTGTCCTTTACATAAATCACCGTCTATACACAATCATCGACTCACCATTCACCAGAAGTTTGTTCCCTTTTTATCTTATCGATCTCACTTAACACCAACAATAGACCCAACACATACAGTCGAGTCATTTACAGACGTGCATGAACACACAATCCAAATTTTAACACGCTTCGAGCAGCTCATTCTCACTGAACTAAATACGACCAACCGTGATTGTCTTTATGGTTTGGCGACTTTACTATCAATCTCCTCAATTATCTCCTACATCCACACATTACTGATTTTATTACACAATCACTTGCAAACATCTTATATCCCCAAAATTACCAGATCCTACAATAATTACGCATAACACAGCCACGCTCCATTGACACCATTATAGTCCAGTTAATCTTATGTTGAACCCAAAACAAATTGGCCACAGGAAACCATTTTGGTGTCTAATATACGTGAATTGACTAAAATAATATATTAAAAGTTTAACCTCCTCAAAATCAACCTAGTTGAAAATTTTTTGAAATAAGGGGGCAACATTTGTACAGGGGTAAAAATTAGAATTTTCGAATGATTTAAATGATGTAAAACCACTTTATTGGGCTACTCTTAAGGCTTAAAAAAGGTATATTTGGCCCTTTCTTCTCTATCTGTGAGGTATAGTTTCAGTACAATAGGCACATAACAGTTCAAGGTCAATCTGGGGTAAAATCACAGAATGGCCCCCGTTTTGATCGGACTGGTTGTAATTGTTCAATTTGTCCCACTAGATCAGTAACTGTACATACATTCTTTGTTGAAACTTCTATATAAGATTACAGCTATGACAGTGACCCTGCCCATAGACCCTGTAGCCCCTAGCCACATTTTGCGTTCCAATTATGCAACGAAATAATAGATGGGCAAGCAGTATATTTTTCTTTTCGGCTCCTGTACATGAGCGAAACAATTTGCCCATTTTTATAACGAATGGACGGATACAGCTGAAAATTTTACTCCCATTGTGACCTGAACTATTTTGATCATAAATTTTTGAACTACCAACCTGCAGATAGGGAACCTATACCCTTCTTTTATTCCTGGAAAGGTGACGAACCCGTTGTGATACCTTTTTTGACTGGCGTTTTGTTCCTTTTCAGGTTTTGACCCTTGTATAAACCTTACCCCCTTAAAAATTATGTCCACTCCTTTATTTTGGGTAAACTTTTGATGTTGGTTTTTAATGGTTTTTCTTCGACACAATGCTGGAGAAAATGATTAGGTTTCATTAGTTTTGGGTTAAGAGGGCTCATTTATTTCTTCTATTTTGACTGCTATTATCACCAATCCCCACTGATACAGACTCCATACCAGGATATGTTGTCACTGACACTACAGATTCACTTCCGACATCCTCATTACATTCTCCTTAAGCACAAGCATGCTACATACAAAACTTCATTCACTAAATTCAGAAACCAAAATGATCGTACCAAAACCTGGACATTCCTTCACAACATTCTCGGCAGGAAGGCAGCCACTAAACAAATGCACCTCCCTTTTACTCACAATAATAAGGCATAAACTGACCCCTGACATAGCTAAGCGCATTCAACATCACTTTTCCTAACTGGGCAAAAACTTGGGCCCCTAACACAATTCACCCTCCAATAACTCTTAATAAACACCTTCCAAAACCCTTTCCTAGATCAATTTTTTTAATCCAGTTACTGTAGATGCATGCACACACTTCGCCACCTATTTGAAAACCTGGTAAAAGGCTTGGTACCCGTACAAGATATATCCTGGGATTGCTAACAATCATATGATCACATCATATCGCCTCTGATACACATATTTAACCCAATGCACTTCTCACGGAAACTTTCCCATATCACCGCAAATCAAGCCAAAAATCCTTCCATTTAACCAAACAAAGATTCACACAACGATTGACAAATTACAGACCATTTCGTTTTCTTCCATCCTTTTTCAAAACTACTTGAAAAAATCATGGTACCACGTCTGCTACATTCTTAATAAGCACAACAGTCTTGTTCTATAACCATACTTATTAGGCCCAAATGCTCCAACTTACATGCACTCCCTTGACTAACAACCAACCTCACCTTGCATAAAAAATAAACTCCAACCATGAGTAGTAATTCCCGGATCTCTCGCAAGGCTTTCGACACTATTGACCACAATATTCTTCATCACAAGCTTTATCATTAAGGTGTCCGTGGAGTAGCCTTGGATGGTTCAGGAGTTTACCTTACTACCGCTCACATCATTCTACAGGTACACCCTTCGCATCATCAATCAAACCTTTCACCAGTTGGCGTTCCCGCAGGCTCAATCCTTGGACCCCTACCTTTCATCATTTACTGAACGCATCACCAACATCTCTAAACACTAAAACGAATCTTATTTTGCAGATGACACAAACATTTTTTTCTCTCAGACTCAAACATAATGCACTTTTTGAACAACATGCATCATGAATGCAAAAATCAGCTGATTGGTTTCGGGCTAACAAACCTTCTCCTCAATGTTTCAAAAACTCTACATGCTTTTCTCTACACACAACACACTCACAAGCAGACATTAACCAGTAGACAACCAGACAATCTCCCAAGTACAACTCAACAAATTTTCTCGGCATTACAATCTACGAAAAACTAACATAGGAATGAACCTCAACTCTGTCACTACCAAGCGTCTCCCACTTGTACAATCTACAGATTAAACACCACCTTCCAACACACTTAATCCTTTACAACACACTAGTTCTCCCATACCTAGCTACTGTAACATCATTTGTGCCTCCAACTATCATTCAAGACTCACCAAACTAAACTCCACAGAATAGGCCATTCGCACTATCACCAACTCAACCCCCAGAACTCACACTTGCCATTATTTCACTCATTGAAAACACTTAAATTAGAGCACCTCTACCAACTTCAAACAGCGCTCTTCATGTTTGACTATACAACAATCATTTACCTCGAACTTCAGCAATTACTGTACCACAAACAGACAACTCCATAGCTATAACACCAGGACAAGCCGACAAGCTTCATCTTCCCTCCCAAAATCTACCTCTGAAAAGACTTTATTCATTATCGGCGCAAAAACTTTGAATATCTCCCAGAAATATAATCCCTAGAATTACAACAAAATACTTTTAAAGCTCAACTGAAAAACATTTCATCAAGGCCAGTATATCTTAATGAAATACTCCCCAAGTCCTTATTTCTCCCTCACCTTTTTTCATCTCATCTCATTGTATCTCTATCTTTTTTTCTCACCTCTACTCTTCTACTCTGGCTTCCTCATTATGCCCAATTGTATTAAATACTCAGCAAGTTATGGTGAGAAGTCTGTCTTTCTTGTCCATTGCCCGTATCCTGTATTCCCATTAAGTGTTGTTTGGATTGATATATTGTTGTTTTTTGGTATGATATTGACTATGTAATATTATATTCACCCTTCTTGAGTCATTTTTGTATATTGTAATTTTGTAAAATTTAGTATATTTTAATTTATGGTTTACAGGGCCAGCCATAAACTATAAGCCCTATCGGGTTGTCCATTAATGGTTCCTAGATATTCATATCCCGCACCTGTTAATCTTAGTTACCGTTACAAAGGATATTTCTTGTATTAGTGGAGTGTCATATAATATACTTATTTTACATTTCTGTCATGACGATATGTTCTGCTGAATAAATTAAATTGAATTGGAAGAAAAAAATTGAAAAAATTTGTTATCTACGCCATGCGTCCAGGAATATGAGCAAGCACAGATTACTCGAGGAACCAAGGCCCAGCACGGATAAGGAATGAATGGCTCCCTCTACAGTTTCCATGAAAATGGATGAACTTGAAACGTTTTGCATAATAAAGCGACATGCTCAAAGTTGACCTTTTGCTGGTTTTCAAAAAGTCCCACTTAACATAAAATTCCCAAAAAGTCGGTTTTATGTAATTTATAATATAGGCTTCAATGGACAATTAAAATTTCCATATTTGAAGCCTTTCCACCCCAAGAACCACAGTGCCGCGTTGCAAGGATGTGCGCTATATTATTTAGCAACATATATGTGAGTGGCGTTCTGGTTCTTGGGGTGGAAAGACCTCATTTTTGCATTTCTGTCTTGTGGGGGGCCGGAACACTAACTGGAATTGCCAAAAACAACGAACTTTTTACATACAAACCATACCATATCACTATATGGTAAGGCGTGTTAATCTACCAAGGGCTCTGTTCAGTCGCCTTGGATGAGCACATGTTAACAACAGCTGACCATGCGCGTCCTGGTATCATAAATCATACTATATAAAATACAGGGGATGTATTTGCTCAATACAATGGTGAATGAAAGCTATTGAACTGCGCCATGGGAATTGTAATTAGCTCATAGTGTAGTTTAACTTGCTCATGATACTTATGATAAATAGCGCGGTCATGAGCCATTGTGTTGTATTCCAAAGTCTGCTTGGTGTGAAGACGGTTATATAATCCAAATCTTAGCAGCATAAGCTATATATATGTATTTGGATATTGTTATAAAGGGCTGCCTCGTGTAGCCTCTTGTAGCTTATGAAGGACAAAAGGTCAATCTATAGGCGTCACTTACAAGCTCCATGACAAAGGGCCGCTATGCAACATCTTCCTGTTTCTTCATATAAGTAATCAATGGTCATTGAAATGGAGGCATGCTCTAAGCTTTGCTTTTTCCAGAGAGCATGCCCCTGAAGTTTCTCAGACTTTTCTAATTTTTTCTTGATACAGGTGTATTTTGGGGATAAAAACACCTTGCGTACACGATAAAGTAGTTGTCAAACACCAACTCAAAATTGATGGTGAAATATAACTATTATGATTATAGAGGCCTCCTTCTCTCCTTATCCGGCGATGTCCTTTGACCGCTACGCCGCAAAACCAAATCGAGTATATCACTGGGTTGACGGGAGCGGCCATTTTACCAACACATAAAGCAGGTGCGCGAATGAATGTTTCACAAAACAGCACCGTATTCTAAATTTGAAAAAGCGAGCCTAATTGTCAGCCGAAATGCTATTCAGCATGTTGAGTAAGGAATACAAACAAGCACAGCCATTCATATAGAGTCAATTAATTTAATGGCACACGAATTAAACTGACAATCAAGTCTCCCCATAAAATCAATTCAAATCTTCAATGTGTACACATTTTGTTACCTGACCAGCGAACAGGGGTTTAAAATGGGGCGTGGAACAGGTGGGACTTTACAGGCGAGATTTATTGGTAACATGGACACGTCCATCGGTTCCCCTTTTTCGTCTTCTAATTTGCTAATTTATTATAACATTATTACAAAGATTTATCACATATGTAAACCACAAACATGGTATGTTATTTCCTTTCAAGTAAAAAATCTTACACGACTGTTATTCGATAATCTTGCTGCAAATAGCAAGCAAAACAAAAACAAACATAAAATACATCCGACCATTCCTCTCTTGAAGACCTACCTGATACATTTTAAGATGGGTATGCTGGTACCGGGGTTGTTTATGGCTTGCAAGAGATTGCGTTTGCCGACGTACTCCATGATGATAAAGGCACCAGATTCAAAGTCTTCAATAGATGTCGTAGCCAAAATTTGCACTAGATTATCGTGATGAAGGCCAATGGAATTGGTTTCGGCACGAAAGCTCTGGGAAATTCAGGATGAAAGATAAACAATCATGAATTTAAGAAAAGAATATTTTGTTACGTGTCTTATGCTGATGTTGCTTAAACCTAACAAACTTGTTTAGAATGGAGTTTTTCAACATATTCATTTCACGATGTGAAATTGACCTTATTTTCAAAGAAACAAAGAATATAAATTAGTAGATGTGTTCTTAACATTCTTTCTGCCATTAAGATAGTGTACATAATCGCCATATTATATAAGAAGCAAAATTTAATTCGGAATTCTAAACATATGTTGAAACTGAAAATTTAACTACTTAGTAGATATAATTCGTATATGATTATACTGTTCTGATACTATCCGCTAGGAAAGCGATGGAGACCTTTCGGACCTAAGATCTATAGAGAACATATCGCTCCTCCACCAACCCCGGCTTCTTAGCTCAGTTGGGAAGAGCGCCGTGCTAGTAATGCGGAGGGTCGCCGTTCGAATCCGGTCAAGCGCACATGTTTTTTTTCAACACTTGCGTGTGTTGGCCATCTCCAGGGAAAGATAAATATTCATGTTGAAATTGTGCGAGTTTATATTTACATTTATCTCTGATGGGCACAAGAGCGCATAAACAAATTACCTGGACATTCGCGGGTTTTCGCTTTGTTCTCATTCTACACACAACTCACCCACAAAATGTGTTTTAAATGGAGTCAGCCTTTAAGGTCCATTACCGGGAATATATAGAATCACTGACATCACAAAGCAACGTCTCCTTGCGAAATTAAAAAAAGCCGCTCGCTCTAGATATACTGTTCAAATGGGGCGTAGACCAAATAACCAACTGTATAACAAATTTCGTAGTCCCATCAAAGGGGAAGACAAAACCCGGTGTAAAATTGTTTATAAATTATTAGCAACACATAGCCGTCTGTTACATTCACATGAATAAATGAATAAAGTTTCAATTCAATTTCTTTTCCCCGAAATTAGTAACCAATGGATACACAGACTTCAGAAAACTATGGGACTAAAGATTTTGATCAATCGGTATACAGAGGAGAAAAAAACACACGATTCCTTTTAATCTGGGAGTGCATGCCCATTGTTATATTGCCACTCATTTTAAAAGATTTCAGGGTTGCCACCTCCCCGACTCAGATTGAGTTATCTGTTCATGACGTTAAGAATGAAATACCTGTCCTCGTTCACATATAAATCTTGAGCATCTATATTATGTGTTCAATTTGAAAGTATATTTTATCATTTATTCGAAAAGGAAGACAGACAAGTCATGAAAGAAAAGTTGTTTGGCAAGCTTTCGTGAGCTAACAGCTTTGTGCAAAATCCGTAACTTATGCACAACTCCATTTCTATTCAATTTTCAGAAGACAGTCAATACACTCTAAAAATATTTTACTCAGTGCGGGGAGTAAAGCGTGTTGAGTAAAAAGTTTTAATCAGCATGGAGTAAAACACAAATTTGCGTTTTAATCCTCACCCGAGTAAAACTGAAATACTGTAAGTAAAGCTGTTTTGAAATCTAATTCAACGTTGCGTGACAAAGAAGTTTGACGCAGTGACGGATCAGAAATTACACCACGTTGATTATGATCTTAAGCAACGTTGTCTTTACGTTGACGACCCCAGACACGTGCAGCCCAAGAATTGCCGCGGACATATCAATGGCAGGTGACATGCTGGGGTGTCGCGGAAATGCTGGCCATTCTAATATCTTACACCAACAAATTATAATAAGATAATAATAATTATTGTGGGGATGCAATGGACTTGTTATGATTGTGAGGATTTGTGTATTCCAATGGAGATTCGCTATTGCTCAGTAAACTTATAGGTTGTATTTATACCATCATGATATTTTTAATTAATCTGACAAATTTATGACCTATAGTTTTACTAGGGCATGTACATTGATATACGACTACACGACGCGTAGGGGCATCTACATGATTTTGAACCAACGCGGACTTCGAAGAAAAGGGTAAAATAATGGAAATATGTCCTTGTAGATTTTGTGTTATTTCTATCAAGACTAACCAAAGTTAAGTAAATCTTGCTTGTGTCCTTTTGATGTTTGAAAGAGCAGTTCTATTACGAGAATCAAGTCAGAATATCTGGAAGTTTCGAGTATACTAAACAAGCCAAGCTGGTGAGCAACCTGTAGCTTTTGCTTTATACCTGCATCCAAAGTATTACTCAATGTCAACTGAGTAAAAATAATGTTGCTCAACAGTTGGGCAATGTGCTCAACATCAGTTGAGTCAAAGCATGCTACTCAACGATTGAGCAAGAAATCTACTCAAATACAGTCTTAAGAATACTTTCAATACAAAGATAAATTGGTATATTCAAGAAATACAGGCGGTTGATACGCGTGGGTTCACCGGTACAGCACAGTGAGCACACAAAGTACGGTATCGTTGGTGAATGTTTATCTCCAGAAACTGGTTGTCAAGCACAGCTGGCGCATGCGCAGTCGGAATTGCGAAAGGGCGTTCTTGTTTACCTACGGCGGTCCGGAAAGTGTGTAGTCTGTGTCACAGGCTGCGAAAGATATCATCTAAATTGGTACTGCTCGAGAGATTAACCGTTATCAGTCCGTCATAGAGAATGTGTGTAAATGAAACTAAATCTCAAATATCTCCGGAAAACGGAGGGGTTCTATGGAAGTTTTGGCATCAGAGGGTCCGTTACTATGTTTTGTTTTAAATAATGTATCGGTAATTGGGTCTGAACCTATGAGAACCTATAGCGAATGACAGTGAACGTTTTTTGTCGGGTACTACTACTTTCGGTACTCCGGCAGACACGAAAATAGCTAAGCTCAATCAAATGTCCTTCATATTGAAAATCACAGTTTTGTTTTAAATTCCAGATCCGGAATTTTTGTTGTATACACAGTATCCTAATGAACGGTATACTATAAATAATTCTTAGCACACTTGAGATTGTTTACACGCATTTGTCATTGGTTCCTTTTTGGCCGTGTGATATTGGACGATTTATCACACGGTAACATCGCGTACGGTTTCAACAGCGCTACGCATACGCATTGCTCGGGGGCCAATCCGAAGGCATCATAAATGAACATACTGAATCGATTTAAAAGTCGGGTGTGCGTTGGGGTAACCACATAAATTTTAAAAATTCGCTGTCTTATTTTGAATACAGTGTTAAAGAAATGAGAATAAAGGTATTAGTACGTCAGCCGGACGCCAGTTTTTGGGCACCAAGGGGTAGGGGAAGAGTCAGAAATTTCATTGCTACCACCTTTTAGGTACATTGTGGGGATCATCGCCTGGGTGAATGTAGAAATAGAAGTGGTGGGCAATTTTTTTTATGGGGGCCAAAAGGTCCACTTGACCCAAATTAAGATAAAAATCATGAATGGTGATTTCCAACTTCATATTAATGTATAGTATTTAATTTTCCCCACTATAGTATCTGTAGATTTCAAGAAGAATTTGAATGTGGAATCGGGGTTATTTTTGGACCCCAGAAATTGACCCAAATGAGTATAATCATAGAATGGTATGTATTTATTCCATCTTAAACTAGTCTTATTCAATTTCCTCCCCCACTCTATAGACAGAAGATTCCAGAAACTGGAATATTGGAATTAGGGGTCAAATTTTGACGTCCTATAAAGGGTGAAAAGTGGCTTACAAATTGACCACCAAATAAGGTAAAAATCATAGAATGGGGTGATGTACTTTATAACAACTTAGGGGGTATTAAAATAATGCAGTAGTATTTTTTCATTTTCTCTCTTCTTCTCCCTTTCTTCCTTCCGTTTCTTCCACTCCCTCTCCCTTCTCTTCTCTCCTTTCCTTTCTCCACCCTATAAAGCAGTAGATTTCCTCCAGAAGAATTTGATGTTGGAACCTATCTGAGGTCAAAATTATTGAGCACAGAAAAGAGAGGCAAAAAGTTTCAAAATTGACCCGAAATACTAGTCAGTAAAAGTAAAAAATGGTCAGGTAATCATTCCACTTTATATGCATTTTTAAGCCTTGCTAAAATGAAACCACCTCATTTCTTCTATTATAATTGGTTATAGATATAAACTAAATTTGACATTTTGGTCAATATACACCCCCCCCATTTAATAGTTTCATCATCTTGATGGAAATCGCCGGACTCAATACCCTCTGTTTAAATAGCTTGCCCGTTTTCACAATTCAACAGTTTTTGATATGAGGGCTAAAAACGTGATCTTGCAATTCCCATAGAGTACTGTAAAAAGTAAATAAAATAATCAAACCAAATAAAAAAAATAATAATATTTAAGTTAAATATTTTAAGTCCTACGATTTCACAGAGTAACTGAAGATAAATTAGTACCTTTCCACAGACCCAATATTATATAATATTTCTGATCACTTCCTGTAAAATCTGTTGATCCCGGGGACGAGCTATTTAAGTGCCAAGAAAAAAAAACAACAGTTGATCGTCAACTTTTTGAAAAAAAAGTTGGTGAGGGGGGCCTTATATTAGTGTTATTTTATTTTTTTCAAAGATGGCCGCCATGTTCTAAGATGGCCACCAGATATATTTGATGGTAGATTGCGTTCGCGTTGTGGAAAGAGTATTATGTAAGAAGGTTGAGAAATTGCTCAACAAATGAAGGTACTCTTTTAAAATAGGTATGAGAGTTCAATAGTGCTCCCGATATTTTTGTTACTTAATTTTTTCCTTTTCCCCCCCTGTTTAAGCTTTCTTTTGGTGTGGTGTTGGCTTTTTTTTTTAAAAAAAAATAGAAATCCAAATCGGTGTCGTCGTCCAAATCCGGAGCGGACGGGGACGATCAACTGGTTGTTTTTTACTTGGCCTAAGAGTGGATCTTTAATCAATTGACTCCAGAAATTGACCCGAGAAAATGCCAAAAAGATGTCAAAATAGACCCCCAAAAGAGTGTAAATATTAAAAGCTATCAATTGGGCAATTATCTATGGAACTTAATCTTTTGAAAAGCAACTGGAAATGACAAATGTTTGCACTTTTGGTGTCCGCTGGCATCCACATAGATTTGCATCAATTCACGAAACGATTGCCATGTTAGTTGGCAAGTTGGACAATATCAGCCTATCTTTTGACTTTAGTCGAAATCTGTTGCGTACGGTCTTGTGCAAACGTTTTATCAGTGTTTTGCCTGCTCCCCTTTCCAACAGTAAACTGGTATCCTGCTGCAATAGCAATAGCAGATAGGTAAGTGATCTGCTACCTCTACTAACTTGGACGGAAGACGCCACACGATAAAGGTCTGATATAAATATTGTCATTGACTTGTAGCAATGCAGCCCGAACTGTGCCTATTCTGTGCCACAATGTGTGGTAATAGGGGGTATTTCAACATAGATCCGATATTCGTAGGATGTTTTTTCAGGAGATATTTTCAACTCGCACGATTTGCCTGGTATAAGTGCCACTTAAAATCCTGCAGCTCCCCCTTCATTGTCAATGTTTCTGCAACCAACAGTAGAAGGTTTTCCACACAGGCCTGTAGAAGGCAATCTTAGTTGCTCTGGAGACATCAAACTTTCATATTATAACTTAACCATAATAGTAAAAACAGTTGTGATAATTTCAAGGCAGAATAACCCAAAAGATCAGATTTAACAACATTTTTAGGATAGCTTTCATTCTGACAGACCAAATGTTTCTCTCCTACTGGATTTTTTTAACCTAGTTTCAAGGAAAAAAGACTGAATTTGTGGCACTAATTTGGGGTTAATTTTGACTAATTTGATTGGCACCATTTTGATCCCCCTTTTCAAAGTTTTTCATTGCGAATGTCAGTATAAGGAACACTAAATTTTATGGAGGGGCATTTTTTTCTAAAGGGACTTCCAAAAAAAATTCCAAAGGGGCCACATTTGGTTCCCCCAAAATTACAAGGGGGTAAATCTGACAAAAGTGAACTTTTTTACCAACCTATTTTCGCTCGCAAAATCTATTGTTTGGCCTTTTAGGGGTTATGTGACTTTTTGGAATGGGAGCGTCACCTCCACCGCCCCTCCCCTGGTTACAGCCTGATATTGTGCAGTATTTACCAATTTTAACAGAGTACAAAACTGCAGAGATGTAAACCATGGCATTATGGTTATTCTATTTTTGACCAATTAGGTGGTAGAAATTGGCATTGGATAATCCAAAGAAGTTTAATTTTGGATGTCACTAACTGATAAAAGTGAATAAACTACCTTTTTAACTTGGCAATTGAGTAATTGAATCAACTGCTGGCCTTAATATGAAACATATGCAATACCAAATAGGGTACCAAAATTTTCCTTGTTTTGTAAATTAATTATAAAAATCCATTTTTTAAGAAGTCATTTTTAAACCTTTTGGCCATTTCTTCTGGGGTTTTACTTTCAAATTCCTCTATCTACATCTTGGGCAAATTAAACTATAGTTTGGTCTCATCTGAAGTTGAAGTGACGTCACTGCGTCTTTAATGTTGCGCAGCATGAACCGCGCCGCTATGCTTGGAATCATAGCATGATACGCGTGCGAATAAAGGCGGCCCACGATCGAGACGCTTGTTGGAATGCAAAGACGCATACTGACGTCACCTTCAACTTGGGTGAGACAAAGTATTTATACTAATACATTTTTAAAATTAAGATTTAATAATACATCACTCATTTGGATATGATTTTTACCATATTTGTGTGAATTTTTACCCCTTTGGCCCCATTTCCTCACATTCAAATTCTTCTGCATTCTACACTATATATTAGGGAATTAAATAGTACATTTCAATATGAAGTCAAAATTAATAACCACCATTCTATGATTTTTACCCAATTTGTGGTCCTTTTGACTCTTTTTGGCCCTTTCCTGTGGAAAAAATAACCCCAGATTCCACCATTTCAAAATTCGTCTTGAATCTAACATCTACAGCATTTGGGGACAATTAAAAACAATTACATAAATATAGTTTGGAATCACCATTCTAGATTTTTACCTTATTTGGGTCCATTTTGACCCCTTTTTTGGTCCTTTCTGGGGTCAAAATTAACCCCAATATTCCAACAATCAATTTTTTTCTGAATCTACAGCTATAAAAAGTGGGGAATGTTATTGTAATACTTTCAATAGAAAGTCAGAATAAATAAATCACCATTCTAATGATTTTTTAACCTAATTTTTGGTCTTTTGACCTTTTTTTTTGGCCCATAAAAAATAATTTGCAAAAAACCACTTCCGGTTTCTACATCCACCCAGGGATGATCCGCACATATGTCCCCTAACACCTGGTACCATTGGCATTTTTCTACTCGACCACTACCCAACTCGAAACCTAGGCTGACGTCTATAATTGTATGGGTTTAAGCGCCCTGCCGTTATCAATCGTGTCATATCACACGGGCGTGGCTATCTTTATTTCTGGTCAAACTATTTCTAATTATTTGGCACACAAAAATTTTATTTTGAAATGGCTCGAGTCAGACTTACACACAATTCCAAATAATTTTAAAACATTTGAACCCATGTACAAATCATGTCCCCTTATTCTTCCCCTCCTGAATCAAAACGCCAACGCGGATTTTAGGGAATTATGTTGCACAAGGCATTGTATTCCGCCGGTGCATTTTTTATGTAAATTTCAGCTCTACAAAAAAAAAAACAAAAAAAGAACAAAAAAAAACCATTTTTTCTGGGTTAGTACCAGCTATTATTTTTAAATTGACTAATACATTCACTTCTTGAATTTCAAAAAAAGCCACAACAAAAATCTTGTTTTCTAATCCCCTGTTTGAAAGGGGAATTAGTATTAAGCCTGACCGACAACACCCAATCAAAAACAATCTCAGATTAAAGCCAGAACTAAGCCATAGCGCCCAAGCCAAGGGGGCGGTGGAGTTAACTTTTTTGGGAAAAAGTGAAATTGTGGGTGGTGCGGGGGGGGGGGATATATCCAAAATTGGATATTAACAAATTTTGGGGGGCCAAAAATATGCCCTGATTTTTGCCACAATGTGGTTGTTTGCCCCCAAATCGCCGATTTTTTTTTTTTTTTTGCCAAAAATCCTGCAATTTGTTATTTCGGCCGGGGGGGCCGGGGGGGGGGGGTAGTTCTGCTAGCAAACTTCACATTATTGGGTCTCCTTTAACATGTTGTCCATAACGGTATGTTAAGTTTATGCAAAACCATAGGCTTTTTAGCTTTTCCCTGTTACCTACCCTCCCCTTTACCTACCAAAACCTAAAAGAATTAGAAATTAAAAATGTTGAAGAAAATTGCGGCTACATTAACTCCAGTGCATTAATAAGCCATAATTGACAGGAACCAGAGGTCATCATGCGTCCACATGGGTCACCGACGTGTTCGTTTGTTTACCAACATAGAATTACTTTTTCTTCCAGTTAGCACCTCAGGTGGGTCCAGGCAAGCCCTGAGTCCCCGGGCCCTCGTTCGCAACTAAGCAACGTTAGTGACTAGCAAAGCACAGTGTGACGGCCGTGCGTATATTAGAGGACTGAGGGATTAAGCTAGGTCCTGGGTACCGGTATGTGACCGTCCGGATCAAAGGTCACATTCGTTCAGGCCGGTTGCAAACGAGTCTGTATGAGAAAGGTTGTTTCTTCTTTTCTTCTCTCCCGGAAATGATGGATTTCTACTTTTTTTTGAACACTTTTTGAGGATTAACTATTTCAAAAGGTCATTTATATCTCAGGACATATCGTCACGAGTCTTCCAAACAGGCCAATCGAGCATTTTGGCGAAATTGTTTTTTTTTGCATATTTATGATCCACTATAAATCCAGGATCTTTTCATATATATACCAAATGAGCAAAAATAATATTCCAATTTTGCGATATACTAGATTTCTCCTTTTTGGGAAATCCTACCAAAACGCCAAATGAACGTCTTCCAAACAGACCAATTCGTCTGTTTGCTGTAACCTGAAACACCACCGTAATCTTTTAAAGTGACCTATCGACAATGGGATATTGCGAGATTTCATCTCCTCTCTCGATGAATAACACTGTTTACCTATAGTCTGTTCGAAGTCTACACAGCTTATCGTGGACTATTTTGCCACACCTCAAAATATACATTTTTGCAGTATTTTACTGAACCAAGAACACATTTTGTCCAAATAATTACTGTGAAAATTACAGTATACTGTAAAAGGATTGAATCAAAACAATCCGAAAAATATATATTTGGCAAGTTATTACAGATATTGTGAATGTGTTTGAAAATAAAGCAACTGCTGACAAACACACTAACTTATGTAAAAGTTTCCGCGCCGATATTTTCAACCCGTTTTGAAATAAGAGCTAAAAAAAGCAGGTTATTGTTGTAATGTCCATAGAGTACTATGTAAAACTAATATTGGTGACCAAAATGGGGCATATTTTCGCTCATAACATCCAACTTGGGCCAAACATCCTTTATCCTAATATTTCAAGGGTAAATGAGAAAATGTAGCTTTCTTCTGATAACCAACGATTTTTGACCACTTTCGGTAAAATCCTGATGTCATTAGCGATCGGCCAATGGACCTTTAATTTTGGTAAAAACATAATGCTGAATTTCGTATTTAAAAAAAATAAAGTGAATTTGGATGAAACTATAGAAGCTGTAGTTTATGGGATTGATTTCCTGTACGATTTACAGTATTTTTTCCTGTAAATAACCTAGTGGAAAATCCACATAAGTGCATAAAGAATGGGTTGATAGAATCAAAGTTTCAATAGGAGCTCTCTTATAGAAATGTAGGTCGTAAGAGGCCTGGAATTTGGACACAACTTTGTTGCTTTTTTTTAAATTACGCCAAGTATTGTCTTTTCTGATGCCTTTTTATTGGAAGTCCACTGTAATTTTAACAGCGCACGTTATTTCGTCAATACAAGATGCAGCATTTGTAGTGGTAGTTTAAGCAAAAATATGCATTTTTATTTCTGTTGTTCTTTACTAGACGTATATTGTAAGATGTCTTGACTGTCCGAAGCGACGATCCGGTCGCGAGCAAGGTACAAAATAGCCTTCATTTTTGAATCGCGCGTACGCCAGTTTGAGGTTTATTTTTATTATTTTTAGTGTTTTGAGACATAATAGTTAAAGGTTTGTATTTTTATTTTGTTAATGATACAATTGTATACGTATTCATGGGCATGGTCAGAATAAAGGTTTAACAACAGTAGCGCCGTTCCAGTGGGGTCAATTTGAGAAATGTTAAACAACATACATGTATTAATTTTACGGGTAATAAAGGTCAAGGGTGTGGCCGGGCAATCGTAAGGTTAAGTAACAAAGTGTTTGCATCACATAACTCTATCACATAGCCTGATTGGTCGAAGAAACTTAATTTTAAAGCTGTAATTAAGTAAAAAGATTCAAATCAGCTAGTTAGTTTATTTCAAAGTTTATAACACAACAAGAAAAACAATTTGTAACACTAGAAAAGTCACAAACACGCACTAATGTAGTAACTTACTTTTCTCCCTTCAGTTTTATAGAGAATTCAAAACGCTTGTTGAAACCTTTCACGTTTTGTATATATTGTTTCATTTTAATTTGCAATATATAATTTGAACACCGGAAAGTAATGCCACATATAATTCCATGTTCTTATTTATTCCCTTTTATAAGGTAGCAGTATCGTGGTAAGGTTTTGGGTTCATATCAGAGGGTCCCAGGTTTCATTCTCATTAGAGATATTCTAGTGGGTAGAGGGGTGTTCGTTCACCCCCCTGAAATAAACCCTTCTAAAATCAATGTCACTATATCGAACCAATGCGTAGAAAACGTTGCTATTTAAAAAAAATCAAAAAGTGTCCCACTATCATTTTATGCAAATTTATTCAATTAGTATCGCCATTTACAGAAAATACAATTTTCGATGTATCTCAAGCCATAACTGTTGATAAATGAACAAATGAGGTGACTGGGACCTATGTTTCGAGTGTCCAGATCAAGATGGAACCTTTTTGAAAATTACCAGATGGCTCCATGATGACGTAATATGCAGATTAGGTCGCCATTATAAAATACAATTTTCGATATATCCCAACCAATACTGTTGATAATAAAGACAACTAAGGTGACTACCTTTTTTTGGAGGATCAAAGATCAAGATGGAACATTTTGAAAATTACCATATGTCCCCCACATGAATGACATAATTATGCAATTAGGGTCGCCATTTATCCAAAATCCATATTTGGGCATATCGTGGCCAATATTCCACATACCTGCCCACATTAGATGACAAGACCTATATTTTGAGGTCAGAGGATAATTTAAAAGGCAACTCATAAATGATGTTTATTTGTCAGTCACATGTTACGCCAAATTACTAAGAATTATGCAAATTCAAGGGCCTTCAATGTCGATATTCTCGTTTTGTGGGTAATTATAAGAAACGTTGCTGGCCATGTAAATTTAGACTTCTATACATAAAACTTTTAAATGTTCAACTTAATCAAGGTATGCAATGATTCAAGACTAATGCGAGACTAAGAGACTGTGTTGTTATCATGCTGAAAAGCCACGTGAAGAACAGAACTCTACAGTCCTCCAATGACCCTCTGCCAGAATTACAATGTGATATCCATATGGTTATATGTAGTTTTAAACCCTCAGCATATTTTAAAGGAACTACAGGAGAAAAAGTTACTTTCCCAGACTTTTCTAAAATCATCCCACAACAGAGATTATCAGCATTTAGACTTACCATCTGTACTCATTAATACTTTTAAAAAGCAATTAGGCATCGTAGTAGTTTTACACCCCAGTAAATTAAAGTTAACAGATTACGAAAGAGTAGAGGCAGCTTCATATGGAGGGACATCTCCACAATCATATAAGTCCCCCATACGCAGCTATCATTCGGTGATCATTCTAACTGTGATTAGCAAACAACTGTGATCTTGAACGAGTGGGATATCACTCGTCTACTGGAAGATGATACACAACCGGACGTATCGACTTCAAGAGGCATCGCCCCCCCCCCCCTCGTCCGATTGTGTTCCGGTGGACCCATCTTCCCCCCCGAATTTATTTTCCGTGACAAAGTAGAGATTAAAGCGTTACCCACAAATCACCCCTTCCTCTTGGAAGGAAAGTGAGTCACGGGCCCCGAAAATGGGTCTGGTTCAACTTATCGAGTGTCAAGATGTCGCACTCCTTCGTAATTAATCAGCATGTTTTCCTTGAGTCCATAGACCTTCCTAGGCCTCTAATACATCGACGACATGGAGCTGGCGACTGGAAATATCATACCTGCTGACCATAATCCGGTTCCTCTGCATGGTAAGCTTGATAAGCGTAAAGTTTAAACATCTATGGGCAAGACCTGTACCGTGCAGTGCCAGAGAGACAATGGAAATCAGTCTCAGATATTATTTCCAAAGGGCGAAGCATCTCACCATGATCTGACCGGTTTGGCCACCTGATGAGTTTATGATTTTGTTTATTAAAAATTTAATTTGTTGGTTTTTGTCAAAGAATCAACATAGGCCTCAACATAGACTCCAAATTTGACAGAAACAACATCATATTCCACTGGAAAATGGATATCCTGAATAAATCCTACTAATCCATGGCAGCAACATTGTCAACAGTGCTGAAGGGACCCGATACAGGAATGCCAACGAGTCGAAAGCCATAAGACATAATTCCCCTGCCGGGTAGATAAGGTTTGCAGGGTGTCCTAGCGTGAACGTCAACACACTCCATAAATTTCCCCCCATTCATTCCTCCACGCGCAATTGGCCCAAAGTTTCATGATGGCTCATCAGTTCACACCTTTTTGATAATGACACGATCTATATATTCTACCATATGCAAGAATATGGTGCTTTTATCAGGTTTATTGGCACATGCAAGATGCCCGTGTCCTGGGATTTAGTAGCCTTCATCTCTGCAACTGGGACTCCCCACCCAAAAATCATTAACTCGAGGGTCTATGACTCATTGAAAGCCTGCAAAATCTGCGACGAAGGCGACCACACTTGACACATGTCCCTGTTTCCAGGAGTGTAAGCTTGGTGCAATAGCTTCAGAACACAGTTTTATTCCCAAAATGCAACCGCCATACTATTTTGTGGTTATCTACCTTGTAAAGGAGATATGGGCTTGCATTGGGTCCTTCTGTAGACGTTTCAGCAGGTTCTCAGAGCGATAGTTTTTTTTCGTTTTCATATCACACACACCCACTTACACACAAGAGCACACACACACACACCCACACATACAAAAGCAAGGGCAACAAAGATCCAGCAAGATCTCACTCTGTTTGAAGATATTAGTCCATGTCCTTACAAATGTTAAACAAATGCTTCTGGTTGGCGGCGGGCATACGAACATAGTCGGTCTATTTGCCTCCTTGATTGTATGCTACCATATGGATAGCACATACGGAAAGCTCGAACCGAAGAGCCTTTTCTTCAACGTTTTTTCCGCACGTTGCCTTTTAGCTCTTCTTTTGGGCTGGATTACAATTTTCACTGTCAAGTTGTTACATTAGTCCACGTTAAAATGCTTTAATGCTTTTTAAAAGTACAAGATTTGTGAGATTTGTAATTTGAAAATTCTTTTTTGTGGATGATTTTAGAAACGTCTTTGGTCAAGTACCTTTTTTCTCATGCAAGTTTCCTTTAAATTTACTGAGGTGTAAAACTACCATGATACACTATGGATATCACACTTGCATGTTGGCAGAGAGTCATTGGAGACTGTAGAGTTCAGTTCTTCACGTTTGCTTTACGGCATGATAACAACACAGTAATCTTATCTCGCTTAGTCCTGGTTCATGTGCAATAATTGGACTTAAAAGATATGGTACAGTATTATCTGGAGCTAGTGTTTGTAACTCCACAAAAACGGGGTCCTTATCCCGAACGCGAGAGATGCTGGTATAGAATGGCAAGTCTACATTTACGTGGCCAACAAAGTTTCTACAATTACCCCCAACACGAGATGGTATGTGCGGAGGCTTTGGATAGGTGGCCCTAATTTTGCATATTCTTAGGTATTTGCAGGTGAACAATGTTAGTGACCAATGCACATAAATTATGAGTACCTATTAAATTATCCTCGACAATCAAGACATAGGTCTCGTGCATCATAGTTTTATTTATTTCAATGTTTATTTCAATTTATTTCATTCACCAGATAAAATGTGAGATACATGAGAAAATAACAATACATGTGGGGAACCAAACAAAGAGCAAAAGCTCGAAACATAAGGAAGGAAGGTATTAAACGTTTAACGAAAAACCATCAACCACAAAATAGTGTCATGTAGTGTCTACACAATGATTATACATACAAAGATAAAAAAAAAAAATTCATTTCACAGACACCATTTAGTACAATTAAATTGTGACTTACACATAGTTCCTCTCAATTGCATTATTATTTACATTTCAAATTGTTTGTAAAGATCGACTTCCTTTAGGAAACCAACAACCCTGCTGGTTGCACATTGCAAAAAGAGCATTCATGTTTGGCTCATTATAATATTTTTGTCGACATCCGCATAATCATCGCACTCAATTAGGATGGTGCTTCACAGTGACCATGTTGTGTTACAAGGATACATTCGGCTTTGTTCGCCCCTAAGTGAGGTAATGCAAATGGGTCATGTAGTATACCAATGCGAGCACTAGTTATGAACAATGTCATCCCTCCGTGTCTTCTTCCTCAAGAATGGTTTTGAGTGTTGCAACATTTGGTTGAGATAAGTGTAGCTGTTGTCAGTGGATTTATCCCACAATGTCTGCCATTTGTTTTGCATGGTCCTTTTGACATTGGTTTTGAGATCAGTATATGGAATTAGTACATTTGTTACATTCATGTTCAAAGCAACTTTTTGCCAGGCATCCGCGTTGTCGTTTGCCTTTGATACCTACATGGCTGATAGCCAGGCCAGAACAGATGAGTTTTCCTTGCTGAACTATCCTGGAGTACATTTCTCAAAGCAATGTCTACAATACCGGGATGGTCCTATAGTGTTGCCGAATTTAACTCATTAGAGGAACAATAATCTGTGAAAGATGATTAAGTCCTCATGAGGGGTTGCAAGACAATGTTCAAAGGACATTTTAGGGCATGTAACTCTGCAGTATAGATTGATGCATTATCCGGTAAGCCTAATTTGTCTGTTTCTACACAGACAAGTAGCACGCACCAACTGTGTTTTTGATCCTTGGAGCCATCTGTATAGATGGGGATGGTTTGTGGGTATTTATCTCGAGCTCCCAGAATCCGTCTTGATAGATGATAGTGTCTGTAAAGAGCCATTCTTCAAGGATCTCATGGTACAAATTTTTTCTGGTTTCTTTAATTTCCAGGTGGTGTCGATTATTTTGTACCTGCATTACTTCATGTGGGTTATCACATAACTTTGTATGAAATCTTCTTTATTCGAAAGCAATGATTTTTATTGCATGTAGGTACTAGTATAGCAAATTTTGAATCGTTACTTCTAAATGCCTTTGTCATAAGCTGGATTATCAGGATTAGCTTTTAGTTTCAGTTCATATTTGAGGGATAGTTTTTTTCATCATGAGCTTGAGTGGGGGGGGTTCATTAGCTTCAACATACATACTTTGCATACCGGGAGGGATGTACGGAAAGCACCCAGACAAAGTCTAAGTGCTTGGTTCTGTATTGAATTAGATTTCTAAGGTATGACTGGCGGTGGCAGAAACCTTGTAAATCATAGCACCCATAGTCCATTTTGGCTCCGGACCAGGGCCCTATATAGGCGAAGCTTGCCGTTCGATCTGCATCCCCATCCATTTTTGAGACACTTTAAGGAGGTTCAGAGCTTGAACATTTTGTACAAGATAGGTCATGTGAGCTTTAACATTTAACTTGCTGTCACAGATTAATCTATCCCTAAGAATTTTGGTTTGTTGTGCCTACTGGGAATGGGTAATGAACCATTCACTTTTAAGTCAGGATCAGGATGGGTCCAGATCGTTTGTTACAAGTGCTGCAAACGGTGTTATTTCTAGAAAACCGGAAGCCATTCTTATCAGCCAATTGCTGTATTTATAAACAATCTTGGCAAACGAGTTTCGAAGCCTTCCATACTGTCAGAGGACAGTAATAGAGAATCGTCGACAAATAACGATTGCTCGATCCCCGGTTTAACCGCTTTAGTGATGCTGTTAATTTCTGCTGAACAAAGTCACGGACAAGATACTGCCCTGTGGGTACAACCATTTTCCCGATCATGAAAGCTCACTAGTTTTCAGAGGCCAAGACGAACACCGGAATTTTTGCACGAGCAGGAAATTTTTTGAATGAAGATAGGCATGTTACCCCTTAGACCAGCATTATGAAGATCCTTCATGAAACCATATTTTCCAGGGTGTTCATAGGCCTTTTCACGGTCGAAGAAGACCGAGGACCACCTGATTTCCTTTACAAAGCCCATCACGATGCAGAGTCCAAACGACAAGCTGATCTACCTGTACTACGCCGAACTACGCCCATGACGAAAAGCCACTCTATATTGTGATATCAAACCCATTGTTTCCCTCCAAGAACCATCCAGCCCGAGCATTTATCATCTTTCCATAGTTTTAAAAACAAAATTAAAACACAAACCTTTTGGGGTGGGGGGGGCAACTTTCAAGGAATATGGGACGGATAATTTGGTGGGGGATTCGTAGCATCTTTCCCTGGTTTTAGGAATAGGAATAATCGTGGCTTCTCGCCACTATCAGGGAAAACCACCAGTTTTCCCACTATTTTAATTTGTAAATGTCTAAGAAAACAAGCAAGGATTCACTTGGAAGAATGTTTAGGAATTGGTAGTGGATAATCATCTGGTCCTGTTTTTGCAGTATCGTGGCATTTATCAATCGATTCTTTAACCTCTGTGATTGTAAAGGGACCTTTGTAGTCCTCTGTGTTGGTTCGATCCAAAAATTTAGTTCTTGTTTTTCTGCTTTATCTTTGCATTTCTTGTAAATTTAGGTGATAGTGCTTAACTTGAATGAGTTCTTTTGGAAATTCTCACTAACAGGTTGGAATACATTCCCTTTCTGTACATTTTCTCCCATCTGGTTTGGGGTTTAAGTGCAGAACTGTGGTGCCAATAGACTTACCACTTATTTGCGCACCAATTAGACCAAGTTTTTTTAACAGATGTTTTTTTTTTTTTTTTTTTTAAATGCGTTTTTTTTATTGTTTAAATTCTTTTTGATAATTTTTGGGCTCTAGCCTGGCTGTATTTTGTTGAGGTTTTGTGGTGTTGGACGGTTTTTAATGTTTTAGTGCCTTGTTTCGATCCTTAGTTGCTTTGTTGTCATTCCTCATTGGGAAACCACGGATTATGTTTTTTATGTGGGTTTCCAGATGATTTTGGGATGGTTTTCGTAGCTACTTCAGACAATGCTACATGAAAGATGCAAGAGGGTCAATTTTTAAAATTTTCAAATTCACTTGCGATTGATGAACTTAACAGAGACGGCGAAATTCGACCCAATCAGCGTTTATGGAGCTTCCACTTGGGAGTTTGCTCATCGGGCAAGGGCTGCATAGTATCAATAAAAATTGGGAATGGTCATTCCACAGATGTTTCTCATGACAACTCCAATAAAATCCCATAAAAATATCAGATACAAACTGACAAATCAATTGCTGTAAGTGAACCAGTAGCAGGATGAAGATTGTAGGCGAACCATCATTCAACAGACAAAGATCAAAATTTCCAGAACAGTTTCCATCATCCTACCCCTTTGATCATTCAACATGCCACTACAAAGATCAAATCATTATCCAGAGATCACTATGACCATTAAAATCACCCAAAAGAAGATATGGGGAAGGAAGTTGTCCAACAAATGTCAAGCTTCATCTTTTTTTTTTTTTTTTTTGGTGTAATTTAACTGACTTGGAGGATATACCGACCAAACAGTCAAAATTTCGATGGGTAAACTTTGCACGGCTACTGCTTGGAGTTAGTATCATGTTGTATAGTTCAATGAGGAGTCCTCTTTTAACAAGGATGTACTGAACCTCCTACAGGTCTTCCAGCTGTTGGCGACCTGGAGGTTTTATTGTAAGCATCTATTTTTAATTGAAAGTTACTCGCTTCCAGCCGTGTTTTTCTTGTAAACATAGAAGTGTAGGATTGTGCTCAGATATTAGACATTTTAATTCTTCGAAATTTGGTTTATATACCTCTACAGTTCCACTGTAAAATTGAGTCCCTGGTTCCATTCTTTTTGCTTTGATTTAACAGTGGAACTATGACCTTTGTCACTTTACTTCTTGCGGGTAATAATTGTGGGGATGAATGGGTTCTCAATCTCCCATAATCATCCTCCGGAGAGTGGCACCATATTATTCAAAAGTTTGAATAGGATCCTTGGTCCCTTTTGTTGTCGATTCGTTTTTGGTTTTGATTTGTTTTGTATGTTAAACAGGTTTGTTATTTTGGGTGCTTTTGGCATTTTTAAATCCTTCTTTCAGTGGATCTACTTTGACGCATTGCTAGTTTTGGACAGTCTATGCGTCTTTCTATAGACAACTACGGCTTCTGTTGGATTCTAGTTGTTTGGGAAGTGTGGGTGAAGGTTGGGTTTGTGGTTGCTGTTTGTTGTCAACACTCTTTGGTCTGTATTCTTACATTCTGTTTTGTTGCATGAAACAATCTGGGTTCCGGCTGGGGTTTGCCATCTGGCCAAACAAGTCAGTCTGTGTTGATGCGGTTTGTGTGTTTGTTTATAGTTTTTGGTGCCTATTTAACAACGGTGGCATAACATTGGAGTCTGGCATGCTGATGACTTGTAGAATTCCTTTAGCTTTGTTGTATGGCATATTGCCATTTGCTTTTATTTTTTGAATTTCTTTTCTTCGATCCTTTTGAGCAAATTTTTGATTGGCTGGATGTTGCATTGCAGTTTACACATCGGGCAACCTCCTTGCAATCAGTGGCATTATGATCCTCATTACCGCAGTTCTCGCACGCATGCGCTCTTTTACAGTTTGTTTTTTGAAGTGTCCGTAGCGTTGGCACTTAAAGCACTGATGCGGGTTTGGAGTGTAGACTTCACCTTCCCCTGCAAATATCCCAACCTTCAAAAAAGGTGGAAGGCTCGACTGTTGAAAGGTACGATGAAGGTTCCAGTTTGCCTCTTTACTCCATCTCGGGTAACCATGATCCTGTGGATAATGTGTAACCTGTTTGGCTTTCAAACCCTCCAGGAATCTCTGAATCCGATCCGTCCTTTTATGTCTGGACTCGATGACACCTTTTTTAGAATTCAGAGACCGTGAGGCGTTACTTTCACTGGGATATTCACAAGCTTGGTCGTCTTCAACAGATTGTCCGTATTGGGTTTTTCCTGTCTCCTTCACCAACAGGTCCTCCGACCGTAACGTCGTCCATTTTTCACTGATTTCCGCGATGCTTCAATGGCCCTTGTGTGTGCCAGCAAATGGAAGACAACTTTTCCCACGGTCCAGCTGGGTCAGCTGCCTCGATGACTAGAATGTCAGGCCAATTTGGTACAACTTCTGGCTCCGAGATCCGGAGTCTTCCTTGTTCGCTTTGTCGCTTTGCTTGTTTTAGTTTTATTTTCCATAATAAAGTAATACGATTCACCGCCGGTGCTCCCCCCACCTCGGAGGTCCAACCTTGGGGACATTCTTGGCAAGCGCTTTCTCATCGCTTTGATCATGCCAGGATACAACCAGTAAAAAATCAATATGTACTGTCCAGAGGTATCCTCTCAGTGGTCTGATCATTTTTTGTAGATAAAATATCCGACAACCTCAATTGGCCCCTCTCAGCAGCCGCCTTCTACGAATCCACAGTCTTGACCTCCAGTAACAACAGCAATTCACAACACGATTGGAACAACTTCAAAAAGACTACGAAAACTCCATAAAGACCTACAAACTACAACAATTAAAGGTGGATCCGCACGCCTTGACGCCAACCATCCGGTTGATTAAGCCCAGACCAATGCCTAACCTCTTCGTCTTTGTGGAACTCCAGCCAAAGGGATGTGTGGCCAATCCGCCGCACCGCAGTTAAGCGGACACGTCAATCCGCCAGGCCCCCTTCATCCCACCTACGAGTCGCAGCTCACGCACAACGAGCCGCCCTTTTAGTCGCCTCTTACGAACATGCAAGGAAAACAATGCGGGCTGATTCTACTACCCCGAACCCACAGGGGTTTTAACACACTTAAACGGATTAAAAGAAGAAATTAGGAATGTATGATCAACAACCTCGTCGTATTGTCCAAATAAGACTGCCTTGGATTAGAGCTACATCATTCATCCTCATTTTGTGACGCACACAAAGATTTTAAAGATCAACCCAAAAATTTTTTTTTTGTTATGCAGATAAATAGACTGATATTGTTATTAAGTTTTGTGGTTGACAACCATAGGGTTTTACCTCATAACGTAAAAGTGAATGTAACATTATTTTCCAGTAAAAGCAAGTTTTGCAGTCCAACGCATTTATCATTTTAATGTAATGTGGATTTTGTCTATGACTTAGTCATAGTTTTATATCTTCTTGAAACATATTTATCACTAATAAATTAAATGTTTTAAATTATTATCAGTTATCATAAAATAATGTAAATTGCAGTCATTTTGACCCAGTAGAAGTCGTTCTGCAAAATTAGGGCAAGTAAAATGTTTGAATTGCAATCAAAATTGTAATTTGCCATTCTTGTCTTCATTGCCATCTTGTGTGTTAACCAGCTCCTCATTTTTGTAAAATGGGTTTGCGGTTTACTTGATAGTTGTGGTATATCTGAAAAACTATTGACTTTGGCTTTTATGAACTTTTCAGGAATATTAAGGTAACAGTCCCCAGCTTACCTTACAACAAAGAATAGTAGTCAAGTGCTTTTGTTCAAAACTTTATGGCGCCTGCCACCAAGGTTGTTGCGTTTGTTTTTTTTGACACACGGTACAGTATCGTCCATCCCTAATCCTTTTCACACGTGTGTCCTCTGTAAAAGGACCAACTACTTGTGAATTGTAAGGCACATGGGGAATCCCCGATTTTCCCCACATATTGCAATTCCATTTCATTTTGTCATGGGGAGTATTGTCATCTTATCATCAATCAATATGCAACCCAGCTGGTACTCAAACTGATGATTAATCTAGTCAGTCCATATATTTGTTGAAGATTTTCAATAGAGAACAATTCTTTTTATTTCATATGTAATAGAATACTCTCTGGGCATTTCCGTATTATTCAACCAACATCAAATTGTCAAAATCATCCAAATAACTCGATTTGTGTTTCATATTGTAAGTTTTCATGACAATTATTGAATTTCATTTCAAAATTCAGGTTGTTATCAAAAACCCCCTGTACCTACTACTTCTACTTCTTGTTTTTGAAACAAATAATGTTTGCATGATTGGAAAGTAAGAACTTTTCTCTTGATTTGAAACTTTTTTCTTTCCATAATATTATTCATTAAGAACTTACGTCATTTATCATTGCAGATGTGGAAATTGAAATACTTCAACAATGATACACCCGCACTGCAAAAACTGTAGGTCCGTATGGTGAACATTTAAGGAATTCTACCCTAAAGATAACAGCTGAGAATTTTTTTTCTTTGCTGTTTTGTTTTTACTTGGTCCCATTGTCAAACAAACCGATCATTTCCACCACGAATCTTACACTTAGAACAATTGTGGACTGTCTGAAACGCAACTCAAAAAGTAACCGGCTTTCTGTGAATTACATTGTCCACAATTGGAGTGGTGTCTTATGATTGTTTTATTAGTAGTCAAAATTTTGTCTCCGTCAATCCAATGAAAAATGAATGGGGGCAATAAATGGCTACAACAAAAAATGCATGGCCTACTTTAAACAAACTTGTTTTTTTGGGTTTTGGCCCTCAGTCCATTCTTTTTTTTAATCCAATTTTCACTGTAATGGATATTTTTGCCTTTTTCAAACCCTACTAGTATTTGGGATTGCCCTCCCACTCTAACCTGTCCCACACGGGTCAGTGACCACCCCAGTCTCCCAAATGCCAACCCCACAAGAAACAAAACTCTGCTTATCGATGTGTCCCGCATTTTTTACACAATTCTTTTTTGTTAATTATTCTTGGTATGTTGAGGCAATCATTCTTATTTGAGTAAGTTAGATTGTATCAAAGGCAGAGTACCAATGTTTCAATACAATCTTAAACATTATTGCCATAATACACATAGTACTAATTTATAATGTTATAAAATCAAATTCCGGAGTAAAACACTTGTTCTACAAATCCAGGTCAAGTACTGTTTGTACCTTTGTGTGTTAGGCAAAAAAAAAATGTTGTAAATTAGGATTAACCGCCCTCACCCTAATTTTGGGAAAATCAAGCCCTGTACCAAAAGATAACCGACCCTAATTGTTTTTGATTTTCAAAAATCTTATTTTTAAGTTTTTGATTTTTTTTTTTACCCTGATTTTTAACAGATTTTTCCAATATTTTTTGTGTGTTCTGGTGTAACTTTGGCGACTTCTCTTAAGATTCATAATACGAGTCAAAAGTATCCATATTAAAACCATTACATGACTATGTGGGATGCTTTATGTAGTTAATGCTTATTAAAAAAAAAAGCCACCCGCCCTACACTTTTGAAAATTTCTGTGTTACTCAAATCCAACAATTTTTTTTTGGGGCCCTTAATGGTCAATAATATCTTGGCCAAAAGTGCCATATATTGCACTGTAAAAACACATCAGTATATAGGGATAAAAAGTGTTTCAAGAAAGTTTTAAGAATCATGAGACTTAAGAGCGCTAAACATTACCTAAGTAGTACTTGGCACTTATGTGGGCTAAAATGAGTGTTACGTCAGGGTTTTCATATGTTAAGAACAGGATTTTGTGGATTCACTGACCTTATTGAAGGAGAAAGTTCCCCAAACTGTGCATTGTGGGAGACTCAATACACCTTGTGATCATAGAACTTTCCCCTCTTATTCTGACGGACATGTGTGCTTAACAATAGAGACTTTTGACACAAACTGCATATGTTGAGAGCGGCGTATTGTAAACACGGCATCGCCTAAAAACATCGCCTACTTTCGCTCAAGTTTGCCTGTGTTGAAATGTATTTATCACAGAATTTTAGTTGGATCTTGTAGAACTAACAATTACGCAAAAAACAATACTTTGAAATACAAGGTGTTTGTCCCCAAAATTCTGGTTGAATTTTGTGAACTTACGCAGAGCAAAAATGTCGTGCCTATTTGTCAAACAGTGATATCCTCCTAACTTTTCACTCTGTGGCAGAAATCTCAACATTAGTCCCCGGTCCCATCCTGCACGGAGTCATCTCAATTCTTAGCTTGATTAGTCTCTACCACAGAAAAGTTTTATGAATGGCGGAATAAATGGTCGGTGTGAGCCATTACCACGGGTAAAGGTCATGGGTAAATGGTGGTCAATTTGGGAAGATGAGGGGCAAGCAAGCAGTGTTCATACCGTCCTTATGGTCCAAGATGCCGGGTGAAAAGGCAAAAAAATATACCCGCATACAACGCATAATTGGCGATGTCTTGTTTCGCCACCGTGAAGTCATAGTTCGACACTTAACCAACATACCATTCCCATCATATAGGCTACCGGGGCTTTCTTCCGTTAACAACTTATTTCCGTCATTGAGTTAGGGGGTCACTGACGTCACGGATGGCCAACAATTTTTCAAATTATTCAGAGTGGAAATTGGTGAAAACCGAGCTGAGACTGAATGATCAGACTCAGTCATAGACTAAGATTCTCGGTCTCATTAATGGGTCTGAGCTCACTTCCTTCTTAATCCTTTTGTTGAATTTAGTAGAATTACTAAATCACTTTTTATCATAAAGAAATCAACACACGTCCGTCAGTGTAAATCTGTGCAGTCTTCATAATACACTACGCAGTGATCCCGGGGCAGTGACCTTGCGTTAATATCGCAGGATTATTTTTTCTTACCTATGGAGTCCTTTTTTCGCGCCAGTGAAGCAATTCATAAATGGAGGGTAGGGAGAATAAAGCGCAGTAAGCGATTTAGGCGATTCCGTTGATTTAACAAACGCCGTGTTGGGAAAATCCCAGAGAAAATTTTAACATGTTTTATGATTCAAGCTAATTTTGAACAACCTGCATTTGGAAGGTAGTGGTTGCCGGGGGAGGGGTTCTCGAGTGTTGGTTTGGGTAATGGATTAGGGATGTTACCTTATCAGGAATCCTTGAAGTAGGCCCCATATCTTATCAAGTTTCACTAAAAATGAGACCCTTAGCCACACCAAGAATGAAAGCTTTGGTGCAAATGTTCACAAATTTCATTTTTGTTGAAATTTTTGTCATGTTAGAAATTTGGGACAGGAAAGAATATGTTGTTCCAGTTTGTAGTAAATTTGGCCTCAGTTTTTTAATAAATTCAAAACTTTTAAAGAAGACCTATCTCTATACCAAACTAGGCATGAAAATAGCGGTTTATACATCAGAAGGCCTATTGAGTGAGATGAGATGTCTCTAATATCAGTAAATAATATTTTTCCAATTGTAACAGGGTTGGTAATTAAAACCACAATCTCTTACACATGATCTGACGCAATCGCTGTGAATGACAGCGGTACAACAAATGTACAATTTAGTAGAGCGAATGACTAATTTTACTTTTTCATTTGTTTTTTGTTTGTTAAGCTGATGGTAAATCCTACAACAAATGAAGACATCTATAAAATTATTTGGACAGACAACAGATTCAGGGCAGGAACCATCATTACACTTCCTGAACCCTTGATGACCCAAGATCTTACATACTGATGAAGTGCAAGGTCATCCATCACATAATGTTTTACTATATTTGACACTGTGGGTCCAGATGTCTTCATCATTGGTGCAAGACACTGATTAGAAGGGTCAAATAGGGGTCATAGGGTAACAACAACATCTTTTGTACTGTATTGCAGCTGACTATCCTCAAAAACAAATTCACCCAAGCATTTCCATCTAACATTTAACCATTTTTCTGAATTTCCAGGCTTTTTTTCTTAAGGAAATCAATTGATGGCAATCTGTTGTTTTCTTTGTAATTTATAACACCAGCCTGATCATTTAAGACACTATCAGTGATTTGAAAAAATTATTTTGAAATTTGCAGGAATAGCTTCAAAGTGAAGATAAGTCTGTAGACTTCTCATAGTTTTCACCTTTTTTCTAGCTGTAGAATTGACAGAAAAGGAGAAAACGGCAAGTGTTCCACGATACGATTCTCCCATTCCAATTACGCTGTTGTAGTAAGTGTCCGAGTCGGACAGTATGACTAAAATCTCCGATTCGGTACTTATTAGGTTGCTTCTGGTCTATATTTGCAGTGTTGTTAGGATACCTATAACTTGTTGCATACATGCAAACATCCTGGATTTTTTGATGATTTTTTGATTTGCTGATTTAGAAATCACTGATAGTGTCTTTTAAGGCTCATATTCACAAAAGCAGACCAACTTTTAGATTCTGACAAAATGGAGATGCTGCAAGGTATGGCATGTTTTTTCTCCTTTTTTATGTGCATTCTATATTGAACAAGAAGAAATACATAATTTCTGATCAATTAATCAATCCAGGGTAAGATTGACCCCTCTCCCCCCCCCCGTCATGCACTTAGGAATGGGTAGTGACAAAACGGAAAAAAATGATTGTTTATGCCTAAACTCACTCCAATTTTTGGTCAAGAACGTGAATTAGTCTGCTTTTTGTGAATACAGACCCTCCTTTCACCCCTTCCAATTATGCCTTGAATAGTTATGAGAGTTTGGGGTTCAACCCTAATTTAACTTTGGTTTAAAGGGCCATGGTCCAATCGATAAAGCCTCTTCCCCCAGAAGGCCCCAACTTTACCGGGAATTGGTCCAAAGTTTTTATCGAAGGAAGCTACTATTTTTCTATTTAACCCTGTGAAATATTTTTTTTTTAAATGCATTTATTATTTTTGAGTCAAAATTCCCCTCACCCCCCCCCCCCCCATTTTTGGCGACCAATATTAGTTTTCACAAAGTACTCTATGTGGATTACAAAATCAACATTTTAGCTTTCACATCAAAACGGGTTGAAATTCGGTGCAAAACTTTACAAATGGGGCTTTGGGTCTGGGTGGAAGGTCATTCTTCAGATGAAAACTTTATACTTAGTGAGAATGACAAGAATTTTTCAATCAACATGTCTTCAACAATTTAAACCAAATTGAGTAGGCCTAATGAAATGTATCCAAGCAAGTGACAGTCACATTCCTGGGACCATTTGTACCATACCACCACCACACCCCTAGAAAAGTTCAACCACCCAAAAAATTCTTTGTTGTTGCAGAGAAGAAAATTCACACTTGTCCTATCTTTTTGATCTCAAGTTTAAAAGGTGCAACGAGAGATTTCAAGACAAGCTATATTTTCTCTGATATGTAGCATAGTGATTTCATATAGATTAGACACCTCATAGATTCCCTACCTTTAGTGCTGCCTGCGATAATACTTAAAATGGCGACAAATGGTGATTTGTATGTATATATTTTCAATAGAAAACAACATAGGCATACATTAGGAAGTAGAACTGTCACAATTTCTGTACCAATTTTGGATATAAAGCTTTTTGACCAGTGCAACAAAAAAAATCAGAATGTCCACATTTTTTAGAGACACCTTTTATTTGAAATCTCTTGTTGCACCTTAAATGACCGGTCAAAGCTTTTCTAACCAAAGCATTAGGGCCCCTGCCAACTTGAATTTTAGTTTGTTGCCGGCCGGGTCAGAATTGGCGGCAGGTTAAAATAATGTCATTATTTATGTAATAATTCATTATTTGAAATAAATGAATTTCCTTTAAGTTTTCCTCTCTCTAATCCATATGCGATCAAATCAATCAGTTCGACAGGTTACTGTAGGATGTCAGGCTGCAATTTACAGTACATTGCAATAATCTCAGATTGGAAGTCAGGGGAAGGTCATACAATTTTGTTTGTCTGTGAGTGGGTCCTTTTGTAAGGCAGTGGTCAGTGGTGGATTTTTTTGTTTGTTGGAATCTTTTATGTTAGCTTATTATGGTTTTTATAATACCCTGTATCAACCTGTTTTTGGTTTCAATCATAAATTGGTGGAGAGGTGGCAAACGGAGAGGGAAGCAGGCGTTGGCTGGGGGGGGGGGCGGGGGTTATGGAGGTTTTGGAATGGGTTATGGTGGAATCATTTAGGGAGTCATATAGCAGCATTGTGGGATTTTGTATTTGGAGATGATGGTAGGAGGGGGAGAGGGACTGGGCAGGGGTTTTTTCTCAAAAATTTTGCCGGGAGGGGATACAAATTTTCAGTAGTCCCTGTCCCAGTTTGGCCCCGGCCACTAATTTCTTTCAGAAATAGATGCCTTTTGATTACACTTAAGTTTGGAATAGGGAAGTGGGGAGGAAAATTCTATGCATTACGCATGATACATTACAGTATTTCCGTTTTTTTTTGCGAATCGCTCAAATATAAGTTGTTAATGTCCAATGAAAGGAGATGATAATGAATTGACAAATAATGAATGAATTCTCACTCGTCGCAAATTTTAAATTTTGAAGTCTGAATGTCATCTATTCCATTAATAAAAACACAGTCCATTGGCCAGAATTTTGAGTTAACAGATCAACTTTTCCACTATGAGTTGAATAATTGTTTTCCTGTGTTTTATACAGAACCAGTGTCATTTTAACCAGCACCTTTGCGAAACAACAAAATACCTTTTGTTTTCCCTTGAATTCTTACAAATGAAAAAATTCAATAAAAATAAGATATACGTTTACTATATCCAACCTAATGAATTCCCATAGACACTTATGCAAATATGCCATAGCTAAACAGTTCACACCTTTAAACACCCCTTATTTAAAACCCTTATGGACTGAAATAAGGGGCAAAAGTCTTCTCCTGTAGACCACTTGGAGCGTCACTTACAAAGAAGCTTATGATCCTAGAACCTATGGGTCTTCTTTGTGATATTGTACACAAAGAATTACATGACATTAGGGAACCTTTGACCTTTAAATTAGGTCAAAGGTTCCATTCTGCAAAATCTCCAGAGACTCTAAGAGGGTCAGCTATCAAAGAGGTTTCATGATCCTAGCAATATCTATGGTTTTTGACTTGGTATCACATGCAAGAGTCTGTGGATATAATTTTACCTTGACATGAATAGATAGGTCACAGGTATTGCCCGCAAACGCAATGTATGTGACCTTAAGAGGGTCAATAGCAAAGAGGTTTAATGATCTGCACCTATGGTTTTGAGACTCACATGCAAAGAAATCTATGGACAATTTACCTTTGCATCAAAATTAGGTCAAAGGTCATTCTCCGTACAAACTCAGTGTAGAATCTAAAGAGGGTCAGCTATTAAAACAAGTTTCATTTATCTAGCCCCCTTGGTTCAGACACAGACAAAATTACACACATATACTTGGGGGCACACCACACAAACAATCAAGACAGTACTTTAGGCCTGCATCCTACTACTGGCTTGCACCGAAGGAAAAAACAGGAGCATTGTGGGCACTTAATATAATGCCAAATCAGTCACCAATGTACATTTTCCTGGCAACAATAGATTAAGCAGCAAGTAAAATCAATTGAATTGAAAGTCAAAACTCAGATGCCCAGTTCAAAGGTTTTTAATAGAGTTTTGTTTATACACGATGACCTAATTTGATGGTCTTTGGACACACTGAAAATAGCATTAGACAGATTCACTGAGTGCTTATATAATATAAGGCAAGGGATATAGATCTAATTAAAGCAGATTGTAATCTATACTTAACAAAGTTTTAACCTCTGAGGAGGCCGATTCCGATTTGTATGGTTATACAGTGGTCTTATACTTTAGCCAATCAGGGACGGTAAGTTAAGAAAAGCTTTAAAGGTTTGTACAGATGTATCTGGCCATGAGTTTTAAACTCGCCGACTTTGCGTCACCACATTAAATCGGTCAAAAAACTGACCGTCACATTTCCCTAATTTGTGTCAATCAAAAGTATCTTCTTATTATAGTAAAAGTATACATGTTCTAAAAGATGGAGACATATAAGGAAGCCTTACTGCATAATAACATTTTAATGTTCAGGGTTAGCTCAAAGATTAAGGGTGATGATGATGAATGTGAAACAATTAAATTTTCATATCAAAATTCACAACAATCTTTATAAAGTCTCGGGAAATGAAATGTTTCACCTGACTTCAATTTTACAGATCATTTTATTTGGATGTAAGAAACAGTAACTAGAAATGAGTGCAATTTAATTCATTTATTGTTTTGGTAACCTTTTGGTACAGGGTTGGGGTGATCCCAAAGTGGTTATTTTTCAACAAAACTTATATAATTTCAACTTTTTAACCATCCTCAAAAACAAAAACTAACTGCATTATTTGAATTCCTCATCAAAATTTCCTTCCAGAAAATATAACTTTGACTCTGGTAGTAAACTAATTACCGGTTACATGTCAGAAGATTTGGAGAAGAATGTTTTGCTGCCTTTTCACATTATTTGCAAAGAGTTACCTGGAAATGTTCCCGTCTCGCTTGTCAAAAGTCATCCCTCTTTTCCAAAGGCCTTGATTATATTGTGAAGTTATTGATAAGGTGTCTTAGAAGAAAGATGGATGATTGCTTTTCTTTTGATACCAAAATAATAAATGACACCCATTTTTTTACAAAAAGTTGTGAACAATTTTGTAAAACAGAGATAAACTTCAAATTTCCATAGAGTTTGCACAGAGTGAGCCGCTGCCCCATGAGCCGGCAAGCGACTCCACCCTCCCTTGGCACCGAGTGGATTTGTCATAGCTTGTTGGTAATCAAGATAGCTAACCAAATTTTCACACCATTATTACCAGTCTTTAGCTTGAACTGAGACCAAAACCACTTCAATATCTTCTGTACTTGCAAAGATATGACCCCCCCAAAAAAGTTTCATAGTGAAAATGAAAAGTTGACGCCTCCCCCTTTTTGGTTGCGAGTTCAAAACGCACCAGCCTTCTAAAAGGACTATTTATTTGGTTACTTAAACCCTAACGCGGCCCAGTTGCAAATGCGGGGTGCAACAGAAAAACGTCTGTCTGGTACCGGGCGGGAAGATGTTTCTCGTTTGCAAATCTCGGCCGTACAACAATATTTTTGTCGCGAAAATGACCTCATTGCACCTACATTGCATCTGGGCCGTATTTTACGGAAAATGACGCGATGTTCATCGTGCAATCTGGTTGCCGTCTTCCCGGGAATGAAGCGATGTTCCTCGTTGCACCTGGGACGTCATTCCCGGGAAATGCTGCGATGCTTTTTTCAATGCATTGCGGACGGTTTGCCCGCAGAAGGTCGAAATGATCTTTATCAGGCGGGTTGACATGGACACTGTGTACAAATTCCCATAGGCAATTTCGATATCGATGGTGTTAGCGCCACCCCACCATTTTCCGATAAAGCTACTTTTAATTATGCGTAAACGCATTCATGACGTAAACCCGGAGAGCATGACGTATCGTAATAACGCCACGCACGACTATGACGAGCGTAATAGCGCCACTCAACGACTGGCGCCGAACTTTAATACAAATTTCATGCAGATCAGTGTGAAGGACGCATCCATTATTTATTTATTATTTATATTTATTTATTATTTATTATCCCTGTGTTCTCATTTGCATTCCCCGCGATTGTTCCTGTTGCATCTGGGACGTATTTCCGGAAAATGGCGCGATGTACTCGTTGCATCTGGGCGTCTTCCTTGGGAAAATGACGCGATGTTTCCTCGTTGCATCGGGCCGTCTTCCGGGAAAATTACGAGATGTTTTTCGTTGAATCTGTGCCTTAAGCGACTTTACGCTACGTATTCAGTGCGGGAAAAACGGCAGATGCAATGAAACGCAAAATTTTGTTTATCGTTGCATTCTGGGCGCGTTTAAAAAAAAAATAGATTACACCTCGTTTGCATTTGGGCCGTTGGTCAGCAAAACGACCCGGTCCGGGGTAGGGTTTAAAGAAGAAATAAGTTAGTAGACAACTACATGCCACTAATGATATTGTAGTTGACTAATAAATTGGCCCTACCTTGAGCCCATTTTGGTCCATAATGGATAAATATAAAATCATATTTCAGCCAACCCGACATATGTGAAAATCACATTCATTGGAAAGAGGATCGTGGGCTTTATGTTCCTCAGTCACTTTCGTGTAGAGACCAAAGTTTTCTGTTTTTACAGAAACATAAACATATGGCCATATTGGCTGTTTACTTTCAGATGACACCTTCATAGAAACTGGTTATTATTTTTATGATAAGTAAATTAAAGCTATTTCCGGGGAAGGGCCAAAATTTTAATGCGCTTTAGAAAATGGAAATAGGACCAGAAATATATCATAGTGTTAAAACGAAAAAGTGGTCTCTACTTCAGTGTGACATAACACCAATCTTTAAAAAAATCAATAATTTTTTTGTGGGGGGTAGGGGTTTGGGAGGGGGGAATGGGGACGGGGAGGGGGAAAACAGAGAGGGGATGCGACGCCGACGAAAGAGCGAAGGACAAAGGGAAAGAAGGCGGGGAGGAAGTGTCTATCACTCCTTTTCCCCCTTATCCCCCTTTGGTAAAGGAGAGGAGAAATAAAAAAAAGCGGAAACAAGGAGGAACAGGATGCGATAGGTAGGCAAGGTAGAGAGAGAGTAGCAGGAGGTACCCAGGAGACCAGTAAAGTAACTAATTTTTTGTTCTCTTCTGGGTAAAGCGAATTAAAGGTCTTGTGTCAGGGTGCGGTGGGGGGTTGGGGTGTTTTAATAAGCACGATCTGACGATTTTGGGGCATTGGGGATTGTTCAGGCTAGGAAAAATGATGCTCCGTGGGACAAGTCGTTTTGCTTCACTTATTGTTACTGGACATACGTCTTGAGAATCAGTAACCAAAAAATGCACATTTACTTTATATTATATAATGATTAAAAAAAAAAAAATTTTATGATTAAATTAAATCCACAGATATCAAAATAATTAAAAAAAAAGTGGAAAAAATAGAACTCATCATTGGGTAAGTAAAGTTTTTATTTGGGGTCACCACTGTATACAGCCACTTAGAACAGCAGGAAGTTCAAACTTAGTGGGGGATTTCGCTTTGTAGTAGTGTAAGACCAAGGAGATGCTTCCTTTCAAATGTGGTTGACCTTGTTAATTTAACACACATGCATATGGGCCAATACATAATTAAGAACGTCTAACTGTCCAATAATGGTATGAACGATCAAAAACTCAAATCATTCATTCCGGATCATTATGTTAGCCCTCACAGCTTGTGAATTAAGGTCAAATGTTCCATGGTAATCAGAGGTAATTTTTTGTATACCTCATATGAGTCTGAATTTTGGGTTAAAAGTTGAGTCCAATGAGTGTACGGGTAAACGGTCCCCAGGAATGAGATGAAAACCGACTCCAAATCTGGGACCATTCCACGCATAAAACAGGGCCGAAAAAAGGATACACTACCAGGGACATCATTTGTGAAAACTAGTGATTATCAGTTTCAGGTCCTCTGAATAGTTACCAGGCACCAGTTTAACTTTATTTAGCTCTCTGAAAATCCATGGCGGCCAAATGTGTGATTTCAAAACCAATTATTGAAATGCTTTCTGGTCCCTCCTTGTAGACTACACAAACCACATCAATTATATTTGCATTTCCTGGGACCTTGCAACATTTACCACAAACAACCACCCACATACACACAAATTACAAAGTGATCCCTATGTGGTCACTCTGCTTGCGTGGTAGATGAACATTATTTAATTAAACCCAAATGCGATTTTGTGAAATACCCAAGACAAAATGCACAACTGTACCATGTACAGAGTTATTAAAAATCTCAGTGAACCCTGATTTTAACAAAACAAGCCATTTTAATAAGGAAAAGCTTAGGTGACAAATTTTGGAATGAAATGTCAACCATATGTCACCAATTGTTGTTTCAAATTGTCACACCGACTGGCCAGGCCTGTAAGCCAAAATTTTTTAGGGGAGGGGCGAATGTTTCAAAAGGGGGATTCCCTCCCAAATTCTCCAACCTCCCCCATCCAAAAGGTAGGGGGAAATTTGCCAAAAATGTAACCTTTTATTCGACAAAAGGCACAAACCACTTCTCCGCTCACAAAATCTATTTTTCTGGCCTTTTTCTCCTCTTTTAGGGTTTTTGGGGCTTTTTGGAATTTGGGGGAATCTGCCCCCCCCCCTCCTTTCATGCAGCAGTGGAAAGATTTATTTTTTTGCACAGGAATAAACTATACCCTGCAACCTTTTGAGATGCTTGGTAAATTAACTGGCTCATTTCACTGTAACATTGTGTATTTGTGACTATTTATTTATTTTTTTATACAAGAAAATTCCTTGTAAATATTTTGTGGCAGTTCCAGAAAAAGAGGGGAAAGGGTAATTCAGAAATTTGCACAAATACATCATTGTTTACAAGGGTTGCACAAGCAGAGTCAGGGGTGCCACCTCTGCTTCCCCAGAAAAAGTCAAATAATTTATGCAAGTTTTAAGATTGCATTGGTTTCTTTGGGTTAAAAAATACACATGGCACTCACCAAAACTTAACTTTCTTTTAGTCCTGTACATGTATTGAAAACCACACGACATCTCTCAATGGTATCCCTGGTCACCAGATATCATAATTTGTAAACATGCATCAATCTTCTTAAATTCAAATTTACCTGGGATCCCATCAACACAGAAGGTAATTGGATAGTTCTTCAGCATTCAATGCCTAAAATTACATTCTGATTTTGCAAGCTTATTTGAAGCAATTCCATTTACCAAAATTTTCCCAATGTTCAATAATTAAAGCAATATTAACACATTTTTTGAAGAGCGCCCCCAATTTTCAAAATTTGATATTTTTGCACAGTTACGTTGGTAATTGTCTAGGAAACTATACTGCGAACGAGAATGCTAAAAAATGCGTATTTATCACAAAATAAGCGATTTTGTAATTAGAATTGGGATCCCAGATTGATTTAACGGCAGAGCTGGAAATGCTACGTTTATGTCCGTCCATGATGAAATAGTGCCACCTCGAGAAAATAACCTCGAACTTGACTTGCCTGAACTATTAAAACAACTAATGGATGAGCGTAGACACGTAAATGGCGCTATTTCCCGGCTATTTCACATTGGAAGGCCATTTCCAGCAGCCGTTGAATTATTATCGGGGATCCCCGATAATAATTATTCTAGTACAAAATTCCTTCGTTTGTGACACATAGACATTTTCGAGCTTAACCATTCACAGGTATAGTTTACTAGCCAGTTACCAATGCAACCGTGTAAAAATCTCCAAATTTTTGAAAAATTGGGGGCGCTCTTCAAAAAAATGTGCTAATATTGCTTTAAGTACCGGTAAACAATTAGGTTAATGTCTAACCGGAACTGTTGTTTTTAAAAAATAAACTTATGTTGAAAAATAACAAAATTGTGCTTTGTTTCAGTTTCACTACACACAATGTTGAAGTTTGTTATATGCATAGATTAATTATATGAGCTTTTTGTTGACAAAGGTTATGTATCATTTCCAGTGAAAGTAAAATTGTTATGCTTGGAATAATGCTCAAATTTATGAAATCAAGATCTGGATATCATTCCAAACAAGTGCATTTTTCAAATGGTTAATTCACCTTTCATTTGCTGTTTATTTATCTTTTCAACACAATACTAAATAACAGAATTTTTAGCCCTTGATTCTTTTTTTTTTTTCACAGGGCCCCAAATAGACAAAAAGGTTGTTAGTCTCCTGTGCTTCACATCATTAAAATTAACCAATTGCATTCAGCCATTCACAATCTTACTTGAAACTGCCTTGTGTAATTCCATGTGGATCGTTGACAACAAACACAGGCTACTGGAGAAGTTTTCTGAAATTCAAAGCATGGTTTCCTATAGGGACGATTAGGATAGCAGGCCAGTTCAAAACAAGGTTTGCAGTTTTCTTTCGTGCTTGTTTGTCCAATAAACCTTTGAAACGTTCTCGGTAGGTGGTCTACAACCGATCAAGTGTGATTTGAAAGAAATATTTATCCTAAAAAAAATCTACTGTCGCTTTAAAGTGTGCATTCATTTTGATAATTAGAGCCAGACTCATATATGATGGGAGTAGCCATTGAAGGACTCCCATGCATCATTGCACCTACAAAATTTTGAATTGCACATGACTAACAGATCGTAGTTGTCAGAAAGAATTTTATTGTGCCAGGTACCCTAAGAATTCGCCAACCTCAACAGAATAAACTCATGAACTGCAGGTTGAAGGATAGACTAAGGATGTGGTGGCAGAATACTGAATTCATCCAGAGATATGTCAAAGTTGTGTTTGTAATCAGTGAGAAGTTGCTGAGACAGTTTCCACTTACTGTCCTTTGAGTCTGTGTGGACAGACTCATGTACAATGGGTGTGTACCTCTTAGATTCAATCAATCATGAAATTTAGACTATTCACAATCTTTTAAAAAAATCCTTCAAGCTCAATATGTATCACCAAAATACAAAAAATAAGAGTTCCATTCAGATGTAATGTAATAATCACACCCCTGTACGGCATGTGCACCGTTTATACTCCTTTCAATTTTTATTAAACTTCAAAATAACTTAATAAGCCTTCCAAAATACAACACAAACAACAAGTGCAACTTTGGCAATTGCCAACTGGTAAACTACAGAGCTGGCAGAACCACACATTATCCATAATCTTAGTTGTATACTACAAATGGGTAGACTTGTCCAGTACAGATGGGCCTCTCTTGAAACTAAATGTTTACATACACAGTGAATCTGCCAAAGCTGGTTTGTAAACAAATTGAAAAACACAGAATCTTTTCACATGAATCTAGGCTGGCATGACCAGATCAAAAGATTTGAGATTGATTCATGAAATAAACAACTCTACTGACTACAAAGTTTTATTTTTTGTTTAATTTCTACCTTTGTATCCCTCGTCCATTGGGGAAGCTTCGCAGGAAGATGGGCTCAGTTTAGGCTGCACTTGTGTGTATGCAGCGCTACCAGTTGATCGAGTGGTACTAGAAGCTGACATGGACATAGTGGACATAGCGCCTGGCTCGGATTCTAAACTAGAGCTCCGGCTTGCCATACTAGGTAAACACAATACGGGTGAAATTTTAGCCTAGCATGTTTAGCATGATGTTCATTTCATATTTCAAACAATGTGTTACAGGAAACGGCGGTTTCGTTTCTCGTAATCAACTGGGCATGCATAGACGCATTGTCAGAAAACGATGGGAAAACCAGAAATAGTGGAAATCACTTCCGGGTTCAAGATTGTCAAACAGATAAAAGAAAGCTTTACTCAAGGCTGACATTACTTTTGAATCAACGCTGAGGGTATGGTCTCTCTAAACTTCTCTAGGAAAGTGGTCAGTTTAGGGACACAAGTGTAGCGGAGTCTTAACGGGCGCAGGACCGAGAGGATTCATTAAAATAAATTTGGTAGCTACACATATGTCAATACTATATACCGCAATTAATATGTTACTACCACATACAAATAGAATTACATGCTGATATCCTGATATGTAATTTGATCCATATTGATCCAGAATTCATTTCCCTGTACAATGAGAAAATAATGGTCTAGAAAAAGGCATCATGAAAATACTGAAATGTTTTCAGCATCCAATTCATTGTTTTATTTAATTAATTTGGTCTATTTTAAACTCATAAAAGCCATTATTGAATTTCAGTGCATCATGGTGGAGAAAGCGTCAAAATAAAATGGCTACTTTTCGGTAAAAATTTGCGAGCGCAAAAATCATTGTTTTGCCCCTTATTTCTAAACCGATCAATATTTCTCATGTGCAGGGTTTAAGTTGCTGAATTATTCCTATGGGAAATGCGTTTTCTGGATGCAGCGATCGCTCCTACCATGCCCCATGACCCCAAGGCCGAAGACTAAAAGCATTCTGATAAAATATTAGGACAAAATCGGATATTTTAGTCATTACGGTCCGTACGAACACTTAGCACGAAATTGGATGGCGATTCACATGGGATCATGAAAATTAATACGGTCCCTCCAAAAATGCAATGTTAAGCCCCCCCCCAAAAAATTGAAAGGCAGTGTTTGCAAACTAACTCCATTTGCTCAAAATTGGCAAATGTTTGGCAAATTGCCATTTTCATAAAATACTTTTTCTCAAGAAATAAACACGTTTTACATTAGATACTGGAATTTGTAAGCACTTTCAATCTTTCATTGAGGTCAATTTCAGATGCGCTGTAAGATGGTTACCATGTAACCAAAAGTAGGCCTATCACCATTTTCACTCTGTTAGCCATATTATTCTCAGTTTTGTGGATTATAATTATTATTTGATTACTCTATGTAATTGAGAACAAATTCCTATAGCATTTCCAAGAGCAAATGGAATTCCCCTACACTGTAAAAAAAATACGGTAAATTTTACAGTAAATCCGGGCAGCAATGTCTTCCAACAAATACCGTAAATTTACAGTATACTGTAAAAATTAATTTAATCAAAACGTCTTAAAAACACATGTAATTTTGGTATTAAAGGTGCTTGTTCCGATTTGATTTTGTATTGTGTTTCTATTTGATATGAGGCCTGGCACTTGCACATACCCCATCAAGTAACCGTGGGGAAAACAAACTTGCGGTTTTGATGGTAGACGCAATAATGCATGCTGCAAAGCCCTATTCATACTGTGCTAATATTGATGGTTAACCACGAAAACGCGGTTTTTGGTGTGATATCTTGGGAATGAAATGGATTTAAAGGCTCACTTTCATGTCGAGAATAAGATAATCCATCCTTTCACTGATATCAAAATCGATACTACTTTCCGGTTAAATCCAGGGGGTCCCCAAAGACGATCGGAACACGCCCTTAATTACAGAGATTGTGAATGTTGGGAATAAAAAAGCACTGACCGAACACCCTAACTTAGTAGGCTATCCCAATTTTTTACATTGTCATATACTGTAAAATTTACAGTTTTTGCTGTAAAATGTATTCCATCAAACTGTAAAAATAGAAAAGTAAATTTGAAAGAAAGCACCTGTAAAGCTTATATTTTTTACGGGGTTTTGTGGCAGAATTGCTCCCAGTATTGTCCGTAAAATTTACAGTATTTTTCCCTGCTATATTTTCGTTACTTAATGTATAATTGAATCAGAGTGTGGATAATGATGTTGTACTCGTTAAAGTTGAATAAAAGTCGTCACTTAGTTTTAGATTTTGTCATTATAGGCCTGCCAAAATTGGACAGTATTTTCCCGTATTTCCAAAATAATTACGCCAAATTACTGTAATCTTTGAAAGCTTTTTTTAAGATGTCTCCTTTAAATTGCACTGTATATTTACAGTGTAGTTTTGGTAAGATAACTGCAATGTGTTGACATGCTCAGAGGGACATTCTAGAAAAAAAAAGAAGATACTATAAATAGCTAGAGACTTTCCTGGGGATTTACCCGGTAGTGGTTTGTAAGAAGATTTGCAAATAGGTAAATTTCAAATCATTCGTTTTCCAATTGACCAATGATATGCTATTATAATAGCATATTTTTCAGATCATTAGCATGGCAGGACGTCAATCGCCACAAAATCTGAGGGGGCATATGAGGATCGAAATTTAATGTATTGTGTTATATAGTCGAATGGTGGCTATCATCCTCCCCCAATTTTCAAAGCGTATTTTAAAAATTTGCGTGTTATGTTTGATGTTTGCAAAAAATCTTTAAAAAAATCCTGTCGGAAAATGCTGTTTACCGATAGCAATCCAACTGAAAAAATGGTCTGGAAACGCCCCTGGTGCGGTGATTGATATGTAACGGACTTAGGTTATGTTGTTAGACACAATAAATGTATTTCTGATACTTTTAAAGTTGACATGACGTCAATCACCATAATCTAAGCAACTTCATGTTTATTTTTTATCGCCAGGATTGCGGTTATAGGGCAATTTTACAATTATTAGATGGCTTTCCATTTTGAATTGAAGTATGACTCAAGTCCACAAGTTTGCAGGATTGCATTGGCGTCCTATAGTATATTTATAACTCCATAGTTTGATTATATATGGGTGGAATAGATATTATCATTTATGGCGACGCCCCATCTTGGATTCTCAAAAACGCACCAGGGTGCCAAGGTGGCACCCGGCAGATCCTAATTCTACACACCCTTAATCTATAGTCAGAAAAAAAATTGGTTATTAATCAAAATTTCCGGTCAGGCCATAACTTGGACCATATCTCTCCGACAATGCTAAAATTGACTTTCCAGCTTTAAGGGGGTTTTATAGGTTTTTTTGGTACCAAACCTTTGAGATGATTTTCTCAATGTTACCAAGATCACACCCTTTTTGTTCTATTGACCTTTAAAGCTTCATGTCTCAGAATTAAAAAAATGGGTCATGTTGGACCTTAAAAATGTAAAATTTTGATTTCAAACCTCAATGCCTGGCTTTGCCATACAAACCATCTGTTATGATTTGGTGTTGTAATGAATAACCTATAGTCAAACCTTAACAAAATAAGGTTTCCACTTCGCCCGATTTGGTTATTTTGTTAATTGAGGGAAAATAAAGTCGGTCACGTTTGTGGACCTTCATGACAAAGGGGGTTTTTATAAGGTAAAATTTTGTGTTGATTCAAGCAATCACATTCTGTATTTATTTAGAAAGACGTGGTACTTTGTCTTTACAACAATGTGGTAATTAAAGTAAAGCAAACTGTACTTGTATATTAACCATTTGATCAAAAGTTACTGGGGAACGTGTGTGACATATAGGTTATGTGTGTGGCATCTCATTGGACTTACAACACAAATTGGTGACCATTGAATGCTGCACCAAAAAAATTAACGTTGTAATAAATCTTGGTATTTCCATATTCTCAACTATTTCAAACACTTTTTCATTGTACAAGTCATCAGTAATAACTTGCATGCAAAGAGCAACGCTACTCTTAGTATGCAGATTTCCTGGTTGAATTGTGGAAATGGTGCAAGTCTGCGGAATTTGGCAAAACCTACCCCCCAAACCTTTCCCAAAAGATACGTGGGAAACGGTGGCTAGAAATCAAGTTTAAGACAGTCTTTATTAAATTAATTGTTGTTGTCTTGTGTTAAACTGATCATTTCATATTTTAACTATTAATTTACATATGACCAGAAATGTATGGCTCAAATACGAAAATGGTGAGTGTCGGTCAGTGTGTGACAGTAATTAGCGCATCATAAAATAACGTTTGAAAGAAGAAAAATCTACAACCATTTATTTTGTAACGGATAACGGTAATATATAAATGCTTTGGACATGAAATATGAACATTTAATGAGACAGTTATTATTCTAGTATAAAAAACTCTTGTCTTTTTGGTCACTTTGTGGACATACCAAAGTCCAATTAAAAATTATTTGTTAATTACTTGTCTATTTCTAAAATTGTAATTAAACATAATTTTGAAAATGAAAGTCCCACGCAATAATTTTTAGGCAGTCAGTATTTCAACAAAATTAACTAGGCTATTCAATATAAACAAAAGAAGCAAAATGGTGTAATATATCAACTTTTTTATCCCAAAATTAAAAACACGTCATTATGCAAATGAGGTGTTTGAGTTGAATATATGGTTTTAAAATATCATTGCAGGACACTTGGAGGAGGGTTAACGCGATAATGTACAGAAAATCAATGCCAGTTTTTTTTAATTAAAAAAAGGTTTTTTTTTTGAATGGCCCCCAAATAGTGTTATTCAGTCTGGTTTGCCATGGTAATGACACAATACCTCTGATTGGTTAACACGGGAACAAATGTTAACTACAAAAGAAAATGTTGCATGTTTACCACAATGGGTGAACGATGAGTACAGTGCGCACAAAACCATGGACCCGGATTTTTGATATGGTGGTCACGACAATCAACCAATCAGATAATTTTACATCCTAATTCAAATTTGAAAACTGATATTAAAAGTCAGGTTCCATGGTTTTGTAACGCTATGTTTGCTTAACATCGTTGCAATGTATGCATGTACCTTTTTGTTATTAGTTTACATCTGTTCCCATATCGCAGGTTTTTGTATATACACAAAACATATCCAACCCACAGGGTAGGCAAAATGGGCGAGAGGATTTTTTTACCTTAAGGGTGGGCAAATTGTGTAAAACTTAATTTTATAAATGATTTTTCATAAACAGGTGAACACTTATTGCACCAGGAGGAAAATCTTTGGGTTGGTTGATAAGATGGAAGTTAGAGGATAGTAATGAAGACACAGCCAAACCAGTGGTGTAATCAGGGGGTGCGGGTGGAATTAGTAATTTTCTGTACATGCACCAATTTTATCTGTACATGCACCAATTTACAGTGAAAACATTAATATATGCTTGCCCCCTCTGAAAATATGTGTGACCCCCCACCCTATCAAAAAGCTGGTTATGCCACTGGACCGAATCAACCTTTGAAGGTTTAATATGGAATAATTAACAACATTAGTGTTGCTTAGATAATGAAAAAAAATGAATAAAGTAACATATTTTATCAGTTAGGGTCATATGCCCAATCTAAGCTAATGGAATAGCCTGAATACCCTTAATGAGGGTCACTGACCTTGACGTTCAAAGGTCACACAAAAGTCATTAAAAGATAATTTTCATAATTATTTTTATGCCAATCTAATGTACTATGACCATTATATCAATTGAAGCATAGCTCATTGGGGATATTGATTAACCATTAAAAATGCATGTAGGCCTATGCATTAACCTTTGCCTTAAAGAAAATTTGGCACAAGACTTTGTGGGTTCTTTTTGATTAAGCGCCAACCAACCCTAGGCTATCTTTGGTTTGTGTGTGTGTGTTTGTGTGTGTGTGTGTGCGTGTGCATGCGATGGTGCGTGTGTATGTGTTTGTGTTGCTGAAAATCCTTACCCTAGTAGTATTACTCACAAGTTATCCACAACCTTTGATGGAATTCCATGCAACTTAGACAGAAGATTTTGGGGGGGGGGGTAGAGGGTAAAGACACTCATATCACATTCACAGATGTCAGGTCAAAGATCATCTAGGGGATCAGAATATTCAAAATTTGCATTCACACAGTACTACTTCGAATCTATAAGAGGTGGCTCCAAGGAGTATTTTCAGTACCGAATATCAGGTCAAATTACACGAAAAAAATATTTGTAGGTACAGAACAACATCTCACTTATGTATTATGAAGACCACAAAATTAAAAAAACATTACTTTCAAGTTTATGGTACTTTCAAAAGAGCTATTTTTAAAATGGCCATTTTTACAAAAAACGCCCCTTTTTCAAGTAATGGTATCTTTCAAATAAAAATGTGGGGAGAGGACTTGAAGAAAATCTATTGGGTTTTCTTATTTTGATCTTACGTGCTCCACCAATAATTTGCACCATTTTTTTTTAAATCCAAATCGGAGCAACTTAAAAATTTGACCCCTGTACAACTGAAATTAACCCTTTTTATTGATTTTTGCTGTTTTTAGTGTATAACTCTTAAACTTTACGTTGTAGATTCTGTTATGACGTATCGTGGACGACAAAGGTCAGAAATACCTTTCAAACACAAATAAATGAGCATTGTGCACAAGTGATCTGAATTTTATATAATAAAACAGATTTAATTATTTTATTCAGTTTGGTTCAAAACAACATTACGGTACATAGTAAAATTACACACAATTTATAAGATTGATACTTATTGTCCACAAGAATGTCCACTAATGTCCACAAGAAGCGTTGCAGTTCAACGATGATATGTCCTCACAGCGAAGACTTCAAAATGACAGCATGCAAAGTCACACTTATAAATCAAGCAATATTCCATGGGAATCTTCTCAGTACTGAAGATAACTTTTGTCCAGCAGTTCAAGACGACAAGGTTAAATAAGTCCCTCGACAACACTAATATTCCACAGTATATCAGTCCAAGATAATCACCACGACTTCTATCTGTCCACAATTTGGAATTCTATTTTGATTCCCAGCACTTATGGCTTCAAAGACGACAGTAGAATAATTACAGCGACTTCGCACACATGGAATTATAAATCCCGGCACTATGTACTATACAGGTCTGCTACTCATTGCAGATTAAAACTAGCTATATCTTCTAGCTACTTACTTGTTACTGGTGGCTGCTGGCAACTCCGCTCTCCTTGAAAAATCATTTTCATTATTCTGTCTTAAAAACATATTGCTGGATGGTATTGTTTCTCAGCGATGCATCCGAGGAGCGATAATTATACAAACTAAACTGGAATATGTTGTTGTTGTTGTTGTTTTTTGGATTCGTGCTAACGAATCCCTACAAACGCTTCAGCCTTCGCTGGTAGACACATTTCCGCTCGTTTGAGTAGACACATTTTCGCTAGTTTAAGTAATTACCGCCTTGTTAGGCTCGATGTTGGCTCATCGAGCCAAAACTTCACTGGAAACGCAATAGTGATGCATTCAAAAAACATGTTCAATAACTATAATTGAGTGATAAATGCGCCAAAATGCCTCCATAATGCATATATGGTGCGTTCTTTACCAAATATGGCGCGTTCTTTACCAAATATGGCTTTCCCACCCAGTCTGAGAATAGATTCAGATATTCACCGTTACTCCCCCTGAGAGCGCCTATACCTCATGCAATTCCATCGGTTAGCATAAGAGGGTGTAACGTAAATCAATGGAAGAGCCGTGTCAGGGCTCCAGCTTTTACTATGAGTTACAATATGCTCGTCCACCAAGGACACGGTTCAGTGGGTTGTACTTGTACATACCGTTGACATGAACTGACCTTGTGTATCTGGGTATCATATATCATACCAAAAACCAGGGCGAGTATCTTCTAAATCCATTGGTGAATGAAAGCTATTGAACTGTGCCAAGGGAATTGAGATTTACTAACTCATAGTGTTTGGCCTAGGGATCAAGTAAACGGTGTAGGTCGACTCGCGTCCCAAAACCCGTTCGGTCCCAGTCAGTTCGGACCATATAAAATTCATATTTTGATTACCCTGCCTAAACAGTATGTTGTCCAAAATTCGGCAAAGTTTAAACATGTTTCTTACTGTGAAATCCGAAAGGGTTTAGGATTTGTTAGATTGAAGATATCACTCATTTAAGGGAAAAGGGTAGAGATTTTTATATCATCTGAAACCGTTAGCCTTTAGTAATCCATGTGTACCTAATCTTAAGTGAAATTGTCGCATCTGTAAGAAATTCGCGCAATTTTGTATTTTCTTTCCGTAAACGGAAGTGGACTATGGGACCATTGGAAACAAGCGATTGCTCATAAAAGCAAAACCGCAAGATGGGATCGTACTCAAATTTTGTGATAAGCTTTTCTCAAGGATATCTAGGAGTCAAGGATAAAACAGAAGGTGCTGAAATCACGAAATGCACCTTTATTATTTTGAATGTTCATCATTGTAGCAGTTGGTAACCGCATTACTTATTCCCCATTCGCAGTTAGTGCTATAGGCCGAATCGTAAATCCAAAAAGTACAACTTGAGCAGTTCGATGTGTGTAAAAACCAATGCATATCTTTAGATTTATTAAACACTCCAATGGCATAGTAATTGATATACAATAGGGTGCAAGAGGCTTGGCTTAGTACACTAGGGCCTATCGATCGCACATCCAGTTCCTATACTTATCTGCCTAATATCGATATTGATTGCGAAACTCTAAAATAAGATATTTCCTGGTTGCGAGACTTTCAAATTGATATTTTCTGAGACTCTTAAACTGGACGTTTCCTCGTTTTGCGCACTCCTAACGGGTTTACCCATAGAACTATATTGGTTTAACTTCAGTTTAATTGAGGAAGGATTATTCACTCAACTTTCGTCAAGTATTACGACGAAAGCACTGTTGGTGGCCCGAAGAACTAATAAAATATAAATGAAAAATAAAAATAATAAAAAAATTCATTCGAACAACAACAAGAAATAGGTACAAGCACGTTATTGTTTAACAAGCGTTTTCCCATTGGACGAAATTGACGTGGACCGAATTGACCATCGTGAGACCAAATTGACTGGGACCGAATTGACGTGAGACCGAATTGGCCTGGGACCGAACTGACTGGGACCGACATTTGGTTTGGGACCGAATCGACCGCCATTAGTTAAACAGCCCTGCTGATGGACTTAAGTTAAATGCCATCGGCAGTGTTTTTATCGCAAGTAGATAAAATTTCCAACATGTTCATAATTTACTCACCCAAATAAGAAATGAGTTCCAAAAAGTTATGTGATCTTCAATAGGAGACAAGATGTGTGTGGTGTTGTGCAGATATTAGGAAAAAGGAGTAAATTTTGGCACATTAGAGAAAATGAGGCGAGTAATTTTTAGAATACTGCTGTTGTTTTGGTTGTGCATGCGTGCAGGGTGTGAGTGATACTGTCACAAATTGGGGTGTGTTTTATTGGTTAAAATTTGAGAGTGATAATGTTTTATTATAGGTCCCCCACCCCCTTGAGATGGTCCAATCTCTCCTGCTATTCCTGTGCTGCCTCTTTCTACTGATCAAACTTTTCACTCTTTGCCCTAGATAATCTTTCTGTGCATCTGTGTTTCTTTTGTTATCTTCCCTAATTATGTTTTTTCTTTCACCTGATCTTTTCTTTCCTTTTTGATGGTCACATCTTGTGGGCCTGTGATTTGAGCTGTGCAATGCTCCGCGCGGTTTGATGGCGTTTAAGGGTGGATGGTTGAAAGGGGAGTCCTTATCTTTCTTTTTCTTACCCGCCTCTTTGCTTGTTACTTTTTTTGCTCAAGGAATTTAGGTTGTGCACACCCTGTGAATTCGCGGCCTCGGCGAAATAAATGCATGTTGAGGGATGTGGTGGCAGAATGCTGAATTCATCCCGTTGAAGTGTTGGAAGTTCAGCATGTTATTTTGCATGCCATGAAGTGTAGACTGCAAAAGTCGCAATTTGGATGTGTGTGACAATATTGGCGAGTTGCAATCGGTGACGAAATTACAATCGTGGGCTATGTAATGTTTGTCAGACAGTTTCTGCAGGTTAAAATATTTAACAGTTGTTCATATTTCATTCCACACAGTTTGGCATTGCCAGCTATCCCGTATAACCAGCAGATTTCTCAGGGTTAGTACAAGAGACTGAAACAGTCTATTTATGTGCTTTGGGTAGATGGCATGGCTTTATCGCCTCGATTGCATTGCCCGATGTGTTTGCGGGTTCAGCAAACAAATGTCATCATGTGTCGTGTGCCATGCCATTATAAAAATTCCTTAAAAGGAATTGCACGGTCAATCGTTAAGGAATCATGTTTTGTGCAGGTTGCATTTTGTGCCATATAGGCATTATGGTAGTTCGTAAAATGGTTGAATGATGTGTTAGTATTTGGCAATTATTTTTGAAGGAAATGCAAGGCAGGGATTGCAAGAAGAAAGAAGCAGGAGAGGTTTATAGGTTTAATAGACGTGGTTTATTTCTATATGATGTTGCACATTGGAATAGATGAATTCTAAAACCATGAAGTGGTATTTGTTGATACAATTGGTTAACATTACTACAGCTATTCACTGGATTCACTTAAGGTAAATACAGAGTTGTATAAACAAGTTAGGAGATACACTTGTAATGGGAGGATAGTCAGGCTCCCACTCTAGTATATTGTCTGAAGTTGCAAGTGAAACTAGGCACAGTGTAGTTCATAATAAATACTACAGGAAAGTACCACAATGCAGACGAGTAAATATACTTAATATTACAAATTTAAGTGTAAAAATAAGATTATGGTATACAAATGAAAGTGCAAAAATAAATATACAGAAATTACGATATATGCTACAGTATAAACGGGAGAGTTTACTGGATGGATGTTGATAAGAGATGCCTATATCCCAGAGGGTGTTTTGAGTCTATAATACAATGCATAAGTTGGCAAATATATTTCCATGGGGTTATAATTTTTCAAGAAATCTATTTGTTGACTCACAAGAAATTTGCCTTTTAATACTCATTTATGTTCGATAGGTGCTAGTTTTTAACGGCGTGACTAAGAGATGAAATTATAATTGTTTGTGTTTAGTAATTAAAAAATAAATCATTTAGATCGAAGCATAGCCACCTACAAATGCTTAATTTAAAGTAGAGTGGATGGATCATTTTGTTTTCATGCAGTAAGCATATGTACAGTCTACCAGTGAATAGGAATTGTGTTTAACAAAAATTTTGGATTCGGAAGTTTATGATAAAAGTTGTGATGTTGAAATGAAGGCTTTGATTGAGCTAGTTATTTTACGCAGTGCCAGTATATGAGAAGCATTATGTAAATTCCTAAAACTGATTTGTTGAGCAACGAGTGCGCGCCTCATTGGGAAATCTTTGAGTCGGCCTTTAAGTTTCTAGCATGTGTATGAGATACGGGTGGATTCAATTTAAACGTAAGTTAGATGTGTAAGTTTAAGTGAAAACTTGATATCTACAGTTTATACAATGATAAAGACACAGTGCAATAGTTAACTTAAAAGCAATATTAGCACATTTTTTGAAGAGCGCCCCCAATTTTTCAAAAAATTTGGAGATTTTTACACGATTGCTTGGTAACTGGCTAGTAAAAACTATAACCGTGAATGGTTAAGCTCAGAAAATGTCTATGTGTCACAAACGAAGAAATTTGTACTAGAATAATTATTATCGGGGATCCCGATAATAATACAAACGGCTGGCTGGAAATGGCCTTCCATGTGAAATAGCCGGTAAATAGCGCCATTACGTGTCTACGCGCATCAATAGTTGTTTTAATAGTCAGGCAAGCCACGTTAGAGGTTATTTTCGGCGAGGGGGCACTATTTTATCATGGAGGGACATAAACGTATCATTTCAGCTCTGCCGTCAAGTCCAATCTGCATTCCAAAACAATAGGTTTTGATCATTGTTTTCAATGTTGGTGGTACCTTTCTAGGGCCCCTTGGATTCTGCGGTGGTATGCTGAAGAACTGTTACTGGGAAAATCCCAACTGGTCCATGACTTGTTGGGAATTAAACCTGAAATGACATTTGATAGTTGATCAGAATGAATGGAGTTTGGAAGGCCTACTAGGTGAAAAACTTGTTAGAGCTTTCACAATACTTTGTGCCTTAATATGTCTCAATGGGTATAGCCTCGGGAATCTGGGGGAAGCACACCAGATGGGCAGTAAATACTGATTTCTGACTTGGTCTTGGGAAGTGGTCCTACGCAATCTCTTACACCCACTAAATGGCCTCATCAAATGCGGGATTGGTTGCAAAGGAGCAGAGGAATTTTCTGATTAGGCTTGCCAACCATTTGACAAGTGTGACAAGTCGACAAGACTCAGACAAAATCTTTTCTGACTGAGGCCACCAAAAATGACTCCTAAATCTGTCATGTGTTTTCTCACACCTAAGTTCCTGCCAGGGACTATCATGGGCTAGCCTATCACTTCCCTATGTATACCTGGCAATACTACAATTTGATGCACATCCTTCCATCCTTCATCTACAAGTGCATAGGGTGGCCGCCATTTTCTCATGAGGAACTATTTTGGTGGTAGAAACATACAGGAATTTGCTCAGATTCCGGTTTGCGAAACAATGCCCTCCACTAATTTCTAAGTGCTGGGTCGTTTACCAGCTTGTCATGGTTAAAGGGTCTCCTCTACAGTCCCTAACTATATCATGCTCAGCGGCGGATTTCAGTGTTTACCAGATTGTCACTGTGTTGTGCAGGGGCTGGATTTTCACTAACAGGGGCTTTAGTCTCCTGAAGAGGAAATGACCTCCAAATTTCTCTATTTTGAGGAAAAAAAGTATCCTTAAATTGGGACCAAGTCATCCTAACGCTCTTATATGTGTGAGTATTTTGACTCGTCACCTGCTCACTGTTTTTCCTGTGAGGCTTTTCTGGTCATTGACTAGTTACTGCACATTCTGGGAAAATGTCTATTTCCATAAAATTATCCACTGTACGGGCACCTGGGAAACTATGATCTGGGAGCACTAACTTCCCCCCTGCCAAAGCATTCCCTAACAACATGGAAACCCCTTTAACTGGGAGTTCTTGTATAAATACCAATTGTGACAGTCCAGAAACCAAGTTGATTACAAATTCATTTTGTGAAGAGGGACACTAATACAATCCATTACCTATCCCTGAATCAATGCACTAGTCCTGTGGAACTCTCAATATCAAATGGAAGTGTATCTCCCAATATCATGGACTGTGCGCAACACGTGTCCCGCAAGATTCTAATGGGTTTGGAGTCTAAAACTATCACTGAAAGTGAAACAAATTCCTCCAAAACAAAAGACTAAAGTCATCCCTTACTTTTTCTGTGTCAATTCCTTTGTGGGATTCTTGTTTTTGAACAGACGAATGAACTTGTGACCTCAAAGGACCTGATACAACCTATTGCGTTGACCACTTTGGCTTCTTCCAGTTTGGGGGATAGAATGTCTCTCCCAACACCGTTGACCTTGGTATGTCCTGGCTTATTACAGTGATTGCATGGAACTGTGATTGGGTCCCATCACAATGCTTTGTGATTGCACCATTACTTTCTTTATCCCTTTTTATGGGAACCGGAGTGGGATTTTCCCCTCTGAGTCTACCATGAGGGACGTTGTTAGAACACAGAACTTAGTGTGTATTTGTTGTACCTAGTAAATTATTGGCTAGGCCGATAGTATGACTTAATTTGGGTGTCAATGCCAGTTAATCGTCGGCCTTTACGGCGCTTCACGCAAAACTGTCAATTTTGTTTGAATCCAGATGTGTTTTGAATCTGGATGTAGACACTGTTTTGAACTCTGCAACTAACATCAACTCCTAAGTTGACCAAAAATTGACCGACTTCTTTTGGAAGAAGCCAGCGATCAAAATTTGTTCCTTTCACACGGGCAAATTCAACGTGGGTCTGGTAATCCTTTTTCTGACAAGGCCTGAATTTTTGTCTATATGCCTCTGGCACCATATTCATATGCTTTGAGCACTGCCTGCTTAACTTCGTCATATTCACTACATCTGTCTAATGACATGACCGAATATATTTCTCGGGCTTACCAATGAACACTGACTGTAGTAACAAGGTCCAAGGATTCCTTGGGGCCATTTCAAGCTATTAGCCAATTTGTCTAAAGTGTAATGGAAGATTTGTCTACTTCGTGTTCCTGAATTTTGGAACCAGGCGAATATTTTTGCCGCATCAAAACCAGAGAGCTTGGAAGAGTCGATAAGCTAGCCTGTTGTTTCAATGTTTCTAACTCTACCTGAGCTAAAGCTCTTTTTGTTTCATCTCATTTTGCAACTTTCATTTCCATTCCTTTCCTTTTCTCAATTGAGCAATTCCATCTCTTTTGTCTTATTTCAGTTCGCAAATTTTTTCCTTTTCAATTCTTTTTCCTTATCAACTTGCAATTTGTCTTTTTCTAATTCCATTTGCAATTTTCCTTTTCCGTGGCCATTTGCATTTCAAGCTCTTTTAATTTTACGGCATCACTGTGCCCTGTTTTTTTTTTTTTTTTTTTTTTTTTTTTTTTTTTTTTTTTTTTTTTTTTTTTTTTTTTCTTTTTTTTTTTGTTTTTTTTTTTTTTTTGTTTTTTTTTTTTGTTTTTTTCCAGAACCTCTTTCTATCCTACCATATATGAACTATCCCAAACATCTTCCTGGACAAACTTTCATATCAAATATTTTTGATGCACTTGCTTCTCATCGCATGTTTGCCTCAAGTCTAAATGCTTGTTAGTTCCATTAACTCAGGCTTTCTCGCTCATCAAACTTCTCCCAAGTTATTTGCCCTATGACAACTTGGATCAACTCCATTGTGATTGTACTCTACAACACTATATATTAACTTGAACCAAACTACAAATGGTAGCTAATGTTAATACCAACACACAAAAATTGTATGCCAAATGTGCACCATGTTACAATATTTCACCACACTTTTAGGTGTAAATGTAGAAACAAAAAGGCTCAAATTTAATCCAATTCAATTCCAGGAAGGACGAGCCCCCCTTCTGTTATGACGTCACGTAGACATCTAAGGTCAAAAACGTTCAACACAAATAAATAGCCTTGTGCAAAAAGATCTTAAATTATATATAATCAACACTTTGCCTAGCAGTTTTAATGATCTTTAATTGATTTGGTTCAAGAATTTGGGTATGTCCAAAACAAAAATACAGATAATTACACATTTAGATTATACTTATAAAGAAAGAGTTCTAGTATCAATGTTGAAGGCGTTGCAGTTCAACGAGGATATGTCCTCACAGCCGAAGACTCCCAAATGACCGTATGCAAAGTCACAAATTTAACTCTTCAGGGAATTCTTCTCAGTCCTGCAGATAACTTTTGTCCAGCAGTTCAACGACACAGGTTAAATTAAAGTCCCCGACGCATATTCCACAGATATCAGTTCAAGATAATCACTACGATTTCTATCTGTCATAATTTGGAATCCTATTTTGATTCCGAACACTTTCGGCTTCAAGACGACATAATATTACAGCAACCTGCTCCACAATGAATTATATAGCCTGCACGCAGTAACAGTTCTGCTCTTCATTGACAATCAAAACTAGCCTAGATTCTAGCTACCTATTACTAGTGGCTGCGGGAAGAGTCCTTCCATGGATAGTAGTTAACTACTCACAGATAGATTCGCCTTTCTAACAATAATCATTACATCATCTCATACATAAACATAACCTTTACACTAGCTGACGCAATCGGAATTCCTCACCCGAATTACTCACTTCATATAGATAACTTTAATGGGGGAAATTCCCCGATCTTGCAATTTTGATCCAAAACATAAACAAGTTTCCTAAGTTAGCATCTTGGGGAATTCCCCACTTCCCCAAATATTGTGCATTCTAACAGTGCAGGTTTGCAAAACAACTAGGGGTATTCCCCTTTTCTCTCTTTTATGTTAAACAAAATACTTTCCCGTGAGAAATCTCTTCTCAATAAAATTGAGAAAATAATATTTTTAAAAGTTTAATCAGAAAAATGGAGGACATATAACAGGGGTTTCTATTATGTATTGATGAATATACTGAAAGAATGTAAAATAACCATCAAGGGCGGTTGCTGCAGTGTGAGAGGAATCCGGCCACCCCCGTTGACGGGGACAAAACCGGATTTAAAACTTGGTTTTCTTTGACTACAATTCAGGGAACTCCCTACCCACAAATTTCAATTATGAAGTCCGCCACCCCGGTCCAAACCCGAATTCATTGCATGCAAAATGCATCCGAGGGCACACGCCACTCTGGTATGTACATAATCTAATTTTAGCTAAATTACCACCCGATATCGGATGAACTATTCCATCATAACTGATTTGGGTAATTAGAAGTCGTCCTAGAAAGGAAAAAGATTCCGGGTTCAAACAATCCCCGTTTTAATACACAGTTCGAAAACGAATATGAACCAGGCAAGGCTGAAAACCTGATTTTTTGACACAATATCATCATTCATTGGACACTAAATTTCCTCGGGAAAAAGGACCCATTACCATCCACTCTACTAACTAACGCTACTTCCTTAAAAATAATGGACGAATCAAACGCTGGTAAAAGATTTCTCCTAGATATAGCTGCCGTTTGTGAAACGTGGTTTAATGACAGCTTTCCCGATGATTGTGGCTTGTGCAATATCCGGTTACCATTGTTTACCGTAATTACAGATTACATAAGAGGTCGGGGCGTCTCCTTGTTTGTTCGTGACGCAGATAGACTCACTGAGTTACTGATGTTACAGTGCCCAAGGAGCTTGAAGTTTTGTGGATTAAAGTGTCCTTTTCCTCTTTTTTTGTTTGATCATCTTTGTATATATTCGCGTTTACCATCCTTCCCGAGACCCTAGAGCTGTGGCCCTTTTGAACATATTGTGGGCTACAATGACAGGCGTCAGAGCTAGTGATAATCAAGCTGTCTTTATTATCCATAGGTTGACTTTAAATTACTCTTTAATGACGAAGATTTATGCAATCCACACCTTTCACTTCGTCAAATTGTCCACTTTTCAACTCATGAAATAACGTCCTCGATACAAGTCATGACTGATGTGTATGATCCTTACGCAGAAACCCGAAAGACACACTCCTATTGGGAAAATAAACATTGTGTAGCGTCTTGAAGCCCCTGACTCAGATGAGAAGGCTGGCTTCAAAAAGAGTTTACGAGTACCTTTAAGAGACTCTTGTATACGTACTTTTTGGCCTGTGGATTACTAATGAACCATGGACTGTGTCTTTGGGATTCTTCTGGTGCTGCATGGCTCCATCTCTTGAGGACATGCTTTCAGAAAAGTATAAAGATCACGTTTCCACAGAAAACATGGTGTCGCAGAACTAATATAAACCATGGGTAAATAATTCCATACGAAGACTCATGTCACAAAGAAACATTGCATTTAAATCTGGCAATATGACAACGCTACAGATAGGACAAGGTCATAGAAAGCACACCAGCAAAGAAAACTTTTTATGCTAAAATGCATTCGAGGATCTAAACAGAGGGCAACCCGGGTAAATGGCATAGAAAACAGATAGGGTAGAATTTCAACTTACTTTCTGGGCGAATCTATTAGTGTGCAATCCAATAAGCAACGAAAATATTTTCTAGTGTTTGTTCCAATTACCACCACCGATCGGAATCTTTGCCCCCCCCCCTACTTCCCGCGCTCCTCCCCCAACAGACATTTGTGGGAGAATAAAACTTAAGCTTTAAAAGGCTGGCCACCCAGAAGAAGTCTATCAAGATCATTAGGATTCTCCTATGATTGGCTGAACCTCTTACAAAAGACTTTTATACGAGTCTGCCAGGAGGTCTATTCCCATCTTTTTTGGAAAAACAGCTTCTAATCAATTCCATCCCTAAGGCCAGAGACTGAGTCAGTCTATGATTGCGCCCAATGCTTCTGACCAAAATATTGGGGAGGGTGTTCGCGTCATTTTTAGCTGAGTGGTTAAGGGATTATTTTACACCGCCCTTGACACCAAGCAGTATGGTAATGTGAAGTGTGACTAGACAACTCATTATTTGGTCGATATGTTGCAGAAGGTTATTTCACGGCACTTCGAAAACCATCAGCACCTATGCTTACCTTAGTTATTGATTTTACAAAAGCATCGAAACCGAAACCATAATGTCGCCTGTTTCCAAAATATCTCTTCCGGGTGTGACCATCAATAATTCCAACGATCAGTAGTTTCTTGATGAATTGTACGCAGTGCGTTAAGTACAAAGGTCACTTTCAAGTCTTCACATCATCACTTGTAGCGTTCCAAAGGAACAAGTTAGGGCCTGGTAATTTTTACTGTTATGGTGAATGATGCTGCTGAGACTACTCGGGATCGTTGGAAATTTGTCCGATGATCTCACACCGGGCAGAGATCATTATACAAAACCACAATTCCCTCTCAGTAACATCTGGAATTGCTGGATGCATTATATGATTGGTGTAAGGTCAATGCATTAGGCTGCCAAACCATCCAAAGTCATTTTTTGCAATTCACCTTTTTAAAAAAGTCCTGTCCAGTTCCCACAATTGGTCTCTTGGTCGGTGAAGTTCTTCAGATTGGTCGATCACATGAAACGACTCGGACCTGGAAATTCAAGCAACCTGGGAATGGGACATCCATGTTAAAAACCTAATTTCTCTTGCTAGCAGACGCTTATTTATGATAAGCTCTTTCACAAATATTCTGCTCCAATTGAGGACATGCTGGCCATTTTCACACCTACATCCGCCCAATTGTTGGAGTAGTTGTGCTGTCCTGCATCCAGCGCAGCGCGTACCAAACATCAAAGCTACCATGCAGATTGAGAAGATCCAAAACGCACTTTGAAACTTCATTCTTGGCGATGACTACGCAGGACTACGAGTCTGCTTCTTCTGAGCTCAACATCACTAGCCTCGCGTGTGAGTTTGGCCAGCATTCTCAACTCAGAAGACACTGCCATTCTTCCAGAGCAAAGATCCATCAATCATTCATAATCTCGCTGCGCAACCGATTCCCCAACCCAGGTGGTAGAACTATCATATACCAAAATCCACCCATCCGTTCATCATCAATTAATGCTCAATTGCTCTCTGGACATTTAATTCATTGTTTTATCAGGCCATTGTGGTTATGGTTGCTATTTCTTAGCTTGGTTTTATGTATGATGTATATTTATGTTATTTTTTGCTTCCATTAACCTTTTTGATGTTTGTTAAAAAAAGACTTGTAAAGGCCTGCGTTTTCAGCCTATTGCTGCTGCCTGGCTATTTTGATACCGTAATAATAAATAAATAAATAAATAAATCATAAATAAATAAATAAATAAATAACTAATAATAAATAAATAAATAAATAAATAAATAAATAACATAAATAAATACATATGCACTACGGTAGCGGTCAAGAAATCCTACACTGCAAAAGGTGCACATGTGCAGAGACCCTGGTGCAGAACGCGTTCAATTGCAACAGATTTAGAAGACGTGCAGAACGTGTTTGTACTTTGTAGGCGATACAAAGAGGGTCGTCGAGTGCCAAATTGTGTAAACACATATTTCAATACGAAACAACACACCCAGAACACGGGGGGATATGTTCTGCATGTGTTCAGAATCTGTTAACACATCAATTGAACAAAGCACTTCTTCAGGCAACGTGTCATTAATGACTGGAATAGACTTCCAGAGAGTGCCGTCACTGCCAGAAATCTGCTCAGCTTTAAAAAAAGAACTGCATCAAGCTATGGGTTCTCTCTAAATGCAAAAGAGTGAATTTCACTCTTTTGGAGTGGACTACAGGGCCCACTCTAAAAAGAGTGAAATTTCACAGCTTTCAAAGAATACTTTTTGGGTCAAATTTACTCTTGATAATTTAACAAATGATAAAATGATATCATTTTGTCATTATCAAGATCAAATTGACTCAAAGTGTTCTTTTTAAGGTATGAAATTTCACTCTTTTTGGTTTTGGAGTGGGCCGGCCCTGTAGTCACGCCAAAGAGTGAAATTCACTCTTCCACCATTTTCATAGTACATTGAGACCAAAAATTGAAAAATAGCAGCATGCATGTGAGAAAAACTACCCATTGTTATAGTAGGCCTAAGGGGTGAAAATGTGACCGATATCGGCGGCACATATGTACCTACCCTTTTCCACCGAGTAACACCCCCGGGAAACCAATGGCGATATCAAAATTTAGGCTATCGCCCTCTGCACATTGTGATTCCCATTGGAGATGCACGTAATTGAATGGTCGTCGATTAATACAACCAGAACTTCCTTGCCCACTTGGTCCCTGCCCCAGCCCCCCCCCCCGGGCCTCCTGAGTCTCCCAATTTGCCATTTTAAGCAGGGCAAAACATTGTGGGGTCACCGTACTGAGGTCAATGCGAAGTCAATATAAATTGTATTACCCCTGTGAATATTTCTTGTATTTGAAAGAAAAATCTTAATATATTATCGAAAAATTACATGCAGTCATGTGCCCCTTGGGCCCCTTGGACCCCCTGCCCCTGGCCCCTTGGCCCTCTGCCCCTGGGCCCCTGCCCTCTGCCCCTGGGCCCTCCTGGACCCCTGCCCACGGCTCCCCGGGCCCCTGGGCTCGCTGGGCCCCCTGCCCCTTGGTCCCCGTTTCCCTGCTCCCTTATCCCCGCCCTCCCATCCCTTCCCTTTCCCATCCCTTCTTCCTTTCCTTTTTTGATTTATTCATAATAATAAAGGGAAGTTGGGATGGATTGATTGATTGATTGATTGATTCATTCATTCATTCATTCATTCATTCATTTCTATATTTGAACCAAATATGCATTTATCTTATAACATGCTCTGCTATTTATTTACTTCATTTATTTATTTATTATTTCACATTTCCTCAGTTTGTTTCATTATTTTTTTCGGAAATTTGTCCTTGTTTTTTCATTAATGATCTGTTTTGAATATAACAAAATTCATTTGTGTGAAAAACTGCTTTATTTTCCCTTGTTTTGAGTAAATTTCAAATCCAACGTACAAATGCAGTGACGACGGCTTTTGCCCTTCTTATTATGTCGAACAAAATGTTTCACTTTTGAATCGCCATGCACCCGCAATGCCAGAGCCGCAATGCTATCCATGTAGAGGTCAGTGGTGATGTCAACCTTGTTAATAACGAGAAAACAATTTAGATGGCGCTATTTTCAATTAACAACGGGAACATTTACCAAACTCGCAAGATAATGCCAGGCGGTGCAGGTTATTGGAATTAAATGCAGCCTTTCAAAATGTGGCCAAACACCTCACCCAGGGAACTTATCAGATACAGGATAATAATCAATAAACTCGTTGTGGAGTTAGATTATCATTTAATTTATTGAATGTACCACATTCCTGGTTTACGTATAAAAGTAAACCGTTCAAAAAGTAGATCTATAAACATGATTTTATTGTCTTTTTAAAGGTTTTGGGTCAAGAAATGAAAGTGATAGATATCGCTTACTCTACGATCCAAGATGGCGATCACAATAGCCCTGGCATATTGCCACCAATGTAATTTGCTGTATCTGAGTGTATTTAATAGCTCATTATTCATCTTCTGTTTCTGAATCCAATTCTGAGTCAGTCGTGTGTTACTTGTATAGTTACACTTTTCAGGGTTGGCTTCACACATGTAGAATTTAGTGTAGTTAGGATTGTTCTCTTCGTTTTCTTAAACTCTCTAAATTTCAACGACTTATATTAATAACAATAACAAAACTTATAAAATTTTGCTGTTAAAATATTTTTCTTCGGTCAAGGAGTTCATTAAAGAGGCACTGGCACATTTGAAAAATAGTGCGCCTCAAGATTTTTCAAAATCGATATTTTGCATGGTTATAAGGCTTTTATATACAAAAGCCCTCACCCGAAATGATTAAGACCAAATCAGCTTCCTTATGGGTAAACAGAACGATTTTATAATTTAGCGTCGCCGGCGACGTTAAATTCAGAAGACGACGAAAATGGCGTTTAACACAAGAACACGCACGCCGTATGCATGTTTCCCACGCTATGTACACTGTTTGATCGATCGGTCTATAACCTTTGTGGTTTTAATATCAGTGAGTACGAGTCAAAAATATTCATGTAATATACACATTTGTTGATTAAAGTTATGGAAAACTTAAAAGTTGGCCTACAAATTACCTGGATGTCTTTATCCTCCTATCAATGTCCCTATCTGTTTTTGGGTATGTTATTTTTATGTGTAAAATATATCTCTATTTTTCCAATGGCCTAGACTATCTATCATTTGAGAGTAAATTGAAGAAATTTCATATTTTGTGAAAATGTGCCAGTGCCACTTTAAAACTGTTCCCAAAACTATCGAATTTTGCATGTGGTGCTATTTTCTAATTGGTTCACATGTAGCGGGCTGCTATTTTTGCCTTCAGGATGGCCGACTGCAGCGGGCGTGAGCAAGTAGGGCCAGTGGAAGACCCATATCTATGTTTGGTTGATCGGGTAGGCGAGCTGGCAGAATGCTTGGAAATTGAGCTAATTAATAGGATAGTTTAATGATTAACATGACTGGTAGCGTAAAAGTTGAAACTTAGACTAATTAATGAAATTAAGCAATTAACAGAACATTCTTCAGGTCATATCACACTACGTTCTAACATTTATTAACTAAGGAGGCACATACGGAAAGAAATATAATAATAAATGCCAAGTAAAAGGGGAAAACAAAAACTAATGCCACACCTCTATTTGTACTTGGTTGTGGATATAAAAGTCAAGTTGTGTTGGTGTTTGTGTGTGTGTGTGTGTGTGTGTGTGCGTGAGCTTTGATTGTGAGTGAGGGTGTGTGTGTGTGTGCGTTCATAACAAAATATATTTGGGTGCACCCTTATTTCCATGTTACAAACATACCTGTTACGAGTATAAGTCCAGAATAAGTTTGCACAAGTCCATTCCATGAAGTAACACAAGTCCATTGTTGGGTAAAATCGTCCAGTGCTCCAGGTTAAAAAGCACGATTGATACACAAAGTTATTTCAACAGCATGATGGGTACATAAAGTTATGTCCATTTCAAATCCATTGTTAACACAAGAACACAAGATGACGCCATTATCTCGACAAAGTAGTTTCTTGTTCAAAATTACCACTATGAAACTTTTACATATTTATACTGCCATGCTTTCAGGATTCCTTATCACACGGAAACTGGGCTGAAACATCGCTGAAACAAAATGATGTTCATAATCGCACTGAAGATGGTGTTAATCTCTCTGAAGAAACACTGATCACAAGACTAGATGTGCGTTGCAGCTAGGATTCCATGATTAGGTTCTTCTTCTTGCCACGTCGCAAGGAGGTCTAAGAAAACACCCTCACACCTATATTTTGTGTGTATATATTTAAGGTGTTAATGGTGGTATATGAGATAAAAACAAAACCTGTCAAAATATTCCCCACCCAAGTTTTGGAGGCATTATAGTGTATCCTGGACTGATATTCATTGTATACAGTTTAACCTAAAGCTCAATTGATCAAAACATGTTTATTACAAATATTTGGGAAAAGGTAAAGTTTTATTCATGTTTTATGGGGACATACTATATTACACCCTTAACCTACCAGTACTCTGTCAAAAATATCTCAGGTTAGACAGCTCCCACCCAATGATATAGTGACCATCTGGTTTAAGTGATTTAGCAAGGGATTCTCTCAAGAAGTAGACTATGATATTGGGCTAATGACTTTGACTAGGGGGAGGGTCAAGACAATTTGGTAACAAGGGCCTCTTTTTCTTCATATATGTGAAAATGTAATTATGGTACCAGGCTTACCAGTGATATAGCTTCCCAATAATAAATGCAATTTTGTTACACTGCCCCTTCCTCTCTAAAGCGCTGTCCCAGCGCGTCCAGCTTTCAGATGTTAAATGGCAGCGTGATACCAGATATTAATAAGATGTTCAACACCCCATATTTTGTGCTTTTAGAGTCTACCACACACCATTGTATGACTCTAATCTCACCAAATTGTGCAGTAAAGTAAATCATGGGTATTAGTTCATTGTCCCGCACAATAACAGCACTGCCATGATTGGTCCACTTCTGCAAGCAGGCTACTGTCTCTGTATTAGTCCAATATAACTTGGTAGCTGCCCTCAAATAAGGCTTGGGATACCGGTAGTTCAGCACTGGAGTGATGACTCCTTATGTTGGTGTTGAATAAGTGTGAAAAAGTATAATTGAATTTAACGTGTAATAACTGGTACTACAGAGGTGTGCTTGGTTAAAAAAGTAATAATCAAAGTGAGTAAAATACAAGTATAACTGAATATTAAAACTAAATAAAATCAAACAGGGCAAATTATCAAATGAATCACACAAACACTCTGCCATTAATCACCCACGTAATTAGCAACTAGTAGTACTCAAAATCAGCAGTCCAGCTTCAGTTTAAAGTTAACAGCAAAGTTCAATATCACCAGTATCATCTCTTCTATCTCATCTTCATGATCATCGTATACAACAGAAATGATTCGACATCGCACACTGTTAAAAATGTTAATTAAAACAACAGGGTTTTGACTGGCTGCTGGGACTCACAACAGTTAAAACGACGTTTTTTACAGGTATTTGCACGTTTCGAGTCCCTTTTACAGGTATTTGCACGTTTTGAGTCCTGGCTGACAGTTAAAACAGCTTAAAACGCCGTCTTTTTAAGAACATTTTTAACAGTGCAGCTAGCATGCCTTGTCGTAGCACTGGCCTGGAAGAGTCATTGACTTACTAATAGAATACTTGTATTCCATCTATCCAACCAGGATGACAGCTCATGAGCAGCAAGTCATCATTTATCTCTAAGTTTGGTACTTCTGCATGCGACTACTCAGAAGAATTAAACGTGTCTTCAACTTCTGTCACATTAGTTTTACAATAATACAACCATCTCTTTGACTGCTGAAACTATAATTGTTTAATACATGACTACAATAACTCTGATGCAGTGAGTGGAGTTACAAATTTGGTCTTGCTGGCACTACTTTTCCTTCCACCAAGTTCACCGATGTCGTGGATATAGTCGCGGATGCGTCACTCCTCAAAGAGTTGAGTTCACCTGTGTACTCGGAGAATCAAATTATCCCTGTGAGGCGTTCGATAACACAGCAACTGCTATACCACTACTGGTTATCTCTGGTTAGTGCTCGTGTTGAAACTCTCATCTCTGTCATCTAATATCATTAACTATTTAGGTAAATATCAATTCAGCTTATTCAAGTAGTATAAAATACATTAATACATAAATGAATAGTCATCTGAACCCAGGAGTATTGGTCTGTCACGTCAAAGTTTGGTAAAATTAATATAGATCCCGATGTTGTCTTCATGTGAGACTGCTTCAGGCCGAGTCTCCATGTTCCCATAACCAGCAATAGCAAGACAGACAAACTATTTGTGCCACACGGCTCATTTAAATCCTCCAGTTACTGTGTTATACTTCCTTGGCTCCCATGATACCCATGGATAAAATTACGAGGTGGTACGTAGTTCCTCTCCTAGTTCTATTTCATTACCAGTGCTTTAGCATCCAGTTGGACTACCTCTATTGTCGCGCGAACTAAGGGTGTCCCTTTCCCTTTTGCACTGCTGTACATTGGAGCTCATTGGCGTCCCAATACTCCAATGAATCCTTCCACTACGTGTCTACTTCCACCCTGGTCCACATATTTCTATCCATCTACTTAGGTAAGGGAGATTCTACTGGATGTTATAAATTTTCATATAGCTGGTTAGATCTCCTTTCCTGTAATTACTCCTATTTACATCTGATTAACATACGTAGGTTCGCCTTGATTACATATACCTAACGGGGCGTTTTCTGCTTCGCATTGGCTATCGGCGGCTCGTCTGCTCCGGCTGGACTTCTGCTTGTTGGTCACCACTAGAAGAGTTTCTTGGCCGCTGTTCCTTATTTCTCGCAGTCTGGCTTTCTTCAACATGGTTAGCATTCTTTTGTTCCCCCTAATTATTTGAAGGCTGGTCTACTACTTTCACTTCAACAGCATGATCCGATACTCCATCATCCTTATCACTGTCATGGCCCTTCTCCTGTGGGAGAGTTTCCGTTGACGTGGTAGCTTCACCTGGATTCACCCCTCCATATTGGTCTGGGACTTCCTCCTCTACCACCCAAGGTGTGAGCTGCACTGTTAAAAATGTTCTTAAAAAGACGGCGTTTTAAGGTGTTTTAACTGTCAGCCAGGACTCAAAACGTGCAAATAACTGTAAAAGGGACTCGAAACGTGCAAATACCTGTAAAAAACGTCGTTTTTACTGTTGTGAGTCCCAGCTGCCAGTCAAAACCCTGTTATTTTAATGAACATTTTTAACAGTGTGTGGGCCTTCATAAGGTTTGAGACGGTATGCGTGCACGATATGTGGCTTACTGCGGGCTGTCTTTTGGATTTTGATCACCACGTCCGAGAGTTTTCTTACAATCATGTACGGTCCTTCCCAGGGTAAGGTGAGCTTCTTACAGATACCTGGTGTCCTCGGCGGTTTATGCAACCAAAAATCCTTAACTTGGAACTCCCTGTCCTGGGCATGTCGGTCATAGTTCCTCTTTTGTCTCCGGACGGCCAATTTCACAGCATGTCGGACTCGGTCATAAGCTTCCCTCAGCTTTTCTCGGAGATCCTCAGCATAATCCGTTTCACACTCTTGCTCATGTGGGGATCCCTCTACGATCAGGTCTACTGGACATTTCAGCTCCCTGCCAAACATAAGCATATTGGGCGACTCCTGGGTGATTTCTTGGACACCAGATCTGTAAGCGAAACTGAAGTAAGGGAGATAGGTGTCCCAGTCTCGCTGTCGTTGTAAAGGCTGGATCATCATTGCTATTGCATTTACCATTGTTCGGTTGAACCGTTCAATGAAGCCATCAGATTTGGGGTTGTAAGGGGTTGTTCTAGTTGTCTTGATGCCAAACAGCCTACATGCCTCCTGGAATACTTTGCTCTCAAAGTTTCGTCCCTGGTCACTGTGGATTTCATTTGGAAACCCATAGCGGAAACAGAATTCCTTCACCAGCTTGTCAGCAACAGTCTTTGCTGTCTGGTCCGGGATAGGGTTGACCTCGACAAACTTGGTGAAATAATCTCCAACCACAAGAATATAAATATTTCCATCCTCTGTTTCTGGCAAGGGTCCAACTATATCCAGCGCCACCCTCTCCAATGGGCCACCAACTTGGTATTGGCGTAATTTTACCTTGGGCTTTTTCGCGGGATTCTTCCTCTTTGCACAGGTAGTGCACTTTCGCACAAATGACCGAATGTCGGCCGTCATCCCAGCCCAGTAGTATCGATATTTGACTTTCCCAAGAGTATTAGAAACTCCCATGTGGCCAGCAGTATGGCTGCCATGAAGCTCACTATAAGTACCATTGAGCGCAAGTCTTTAGGTAGAATCGTCAACCATCTGTGATTTTGACCATCAGGGCTTTCCCAGCGTCGTGTCAGTATACCTCCTTTGACATCTAATAAATCCCATTGGGCCCAGTAGGTCTTGAGAGCAGATGAATTGGGAGCAATGTCCTCTCAACCTTAAGATCTCTGCCATGGTATCATCTTTCAGTTGATGTTCCCTCATATTATTCAAGTCTATTTCTGGCTATACACCAATGGCATTCATGTGACCGAGTTCCTTTGAGGCAAGTTCCTTGGTCACATCTGACTGATTGGGGGATTTTCCCTGGTCGCAGCCTGTTCATTAGCATTATGCCCATCTGTACCACATCCTGCTCCATGCCGTTTACACTGTTTACATGACCGACGAGACAAGCTATCTGCATTCCCGTGAATCCTTCATGGACGATGCACAATTTGATAGTCATATTGTTGAAGGATCTCAATCCACCTGGCCAGCTGCCCTGTAGGATCCTTGAAATTTGTCAACCAGGTCAATGACCCATGATCTGTTCTGACAGTGAACTTACGCCTATACAAATATTGTCTGAAGTGTTGGACATTAGTCACCACAGCACAGAGCTCCTTGCGGGTAGCACAGTAATTCTGTTGTTGGCTACTCAAGACTTGACTTGCATATAGGCAATGACCCTTGGTTCTCCATCTTGCATTTGTGATAACACTGCACCCATGGCATATTGACTGGCATCAGTGTCTAATATGTAGTCACCTTCAGGAATAGGATAAGCCAGGATAGGAGCACTTATCAGTCGTTTCTTGAGTTCAGTAAAGGCAGCTTCAGCTTTGGCAGTCCACTTGAATTGATGTTCTTGCGTGTCAACTCATGGAGGGGTTTTGCGATCTCTGCGAAGCCTTGGGCATATTTTCTGTAGTACGATGCGAGTCCAACGAAGCTCCTGACATCTTTCACACATTGTGGAGTTGGCCACTCTTCTACAGCTTTGATCTTCTCAGGGTCAGTTGAGACACCTTCACTGGACACTACGTGGCCCAGGTACGTCACTGACCTCTGAAAAAGTTCACATTTCTTCGGTTTGAGCTTCAATCCAGCTCCACGCAAACGGTCAAACACCACTCGCAAACGTTGAATTTCCTCTTCAAGAGATTGAGCAAATACAATTATGTCATCCAGATAAAGGAGTAAGATCTTCCAATGTAACCCAGAAAGGACCTTTTCCATTAAACGTTCAAATGTGGCTGGTGCGTTACATAAGCCGAAGGGCATGATATTCCACTGGTATAGACCATCTCTAATGACAAATGCAGACTTCTTCTTAGCTTCATCAGTCAAGCCCACCTGCCAGTACCCTGTAGCCAAGTCTAGAGTTGAAAACCACTTAGCACCTCCAAAAGCTGACAACGACTCATCAATTCTAGGTAAAGGGAATGCATCTTTGATTGTACAGGCATCGACCTTCCGATAATCGACACAGAAACGCTGTGAACCATCCTTCTTTTTCACGAGAACAACTGGAGATGCCCAAGGAACCCTCTCCAGGCTCAATGATCCCTTGAGCTAGCATGTCTTTGACTTGCTGGTCTATTTCTTTCTGCTGGTGAAAAGGTGCTTGTCTTGCATGTTGTTTCATAGGGTGAGAATTACCGGTGTTAATATATCCATGTTTCACCAGAAAAAAGGAACAAATCGGTATGCCCTATGTCTTCTGCGCCAGAAGAAAAGACGTCTTGGTATGACACTAACAGTTCAATGATGTCATGTTGTCCCTGGGGAGGAAGATGGGTGGTGCTCCTGGAAATAAGTTCTTTCAGGTGCTCTGGCACATTCTGCGTATCAATATCAGTATCATCAGGTAGGTGATCTAAAAGGGGCTCCAATTCTATATCAGTTTCTTCGATTGGACTGATCTTTCCGATAGTGGTCCCACCTTTGAGAATGCAATCTTTGCTCGCAGGGTATTTAAGAACTCTAACGGCCCACTGGGGCTTCAGCACTCCACCAATGCAGGTGCAATCATTATTTGTTTTATTAAAAACTGATAAGGGCTCAATCAAGCTAGGGCCCAGTCACTTTCGGCATTGAGGTCTTCCCTAATGTGGCTTGTACTAAAGTCATGTCCAGGCAGTATACGGATGTTTTCCTTCACCACAGTCCTTTGCACAGAACACCGGTGTGCGCGTACCCTGGTATCACTCTCTAAACACAAACAACCTGGACCTATGGAAGCAATTTTTCTTCCTTGGTCGCCTTCAGGAAATCCATTCCTAAGATCCCCGGTGTCCTAATTTGGCAACTACGATTGTCAGACCGAGAGCAGGCCGGTCCAATCCGCACTTCCTCTGCGCACATCCTAGATTAGGGACTGGGGTTCCGTCTGCTGTTATAAGTTCATGTTGTCAGGTGTATTAATGTTGAAAATAGTATCTTGGGCCTATAATATTGTTGAAAAATTTGAATTAAAATAAAAGTTACGTTTGATTTACGTCATGTGGCCATAGTATAAATTTGCATACAATATGTGTAGTGCATTGAATTAAAGCTGGGTGTGGCTGAGAAAACGACATTGTTGTGCACTGACCATGCTTCCTGTGAAGGCTTTAATAGGTAGCCTTACTAAAGCACTGTGCTAGCCATGTGAGTTTGTATTATTCATGCAGTGCAAAGCTAATTCGCTGATTGTCAATATAAAAGCTTGTATTTGGTGTGTACAGAATTTAAAGTCATGCTTTGTCTGAAGTCGAGGAAGGGTTGTAAAGAGAAGTTGCAGTCATGATATATTTGAAATAAGGAGAAGAATTGTAAATAGAATTGTTCGGCGTTTAGTTTACCAGGACTCTAATGCGGCGGACAAGGCTCCGCACATTTAATTGTGTTTACGGTTTTTTCTTCAATATACTAAGTGCGGAATTGTGGTTTCTCCTGCGTTAGGTAAAACGGGAACAAACATCACACACGTGCAGCGGAAAAGAACAGAATATGTAAAATTGTCATCGAAAGCTACACAACTTTGTGGTAATTCACAACGTCCTTTTTCTACAAATGAAAGTGTTCATCATCAAGCAGTCAGATTTTGACCTGTTCGTGTTTTCAAAATTGCGGCGTCGTGTTGACAGATTTTAAATGTAAGTTGCGGGATATTTTGGTGTTATACTGGAAGCAGTGGGGTCATCGACGGACAAACAAGTTAAGTCCTTTGTGAGGTGTGTTCAATTGTGGAGCTGGCAATTGGAGATGATGATCGACTTTCTACATAATTAGTGTGTAACCAGTTTGTGTATGTATACGCATCCTTTGTGTTTTTGGGCGGGAAATTGGCGTCCCTTCAGCGGACGTGCAGTCTGCAAAAAATAGTGTTCAGATTGCGCTGAGAACGAGTACAGGCAAAGGATAGTGTATATTGTAGGGCGTCCTAGCATAAGTCACACAGATGCTAAAGTGTTAATTGTCAAGTTTGTATGTTATTTTATGTGAAATTTTTATTGTATTAATTTAGATATATTGGTGCTTTATTTCAACTTTGCAATTTGTTTGATATCGAATTCTATGAAAATACTTTTGTAGGTATGACTAGTTTTATTAGGTCAGAGATTTCTTCATCATATTGTGTCACTGCTCTTTACAAGAAGTAAGAAACTGAACGGAGATGAGGTTACCGAGTGAACAAACCCGGCTTCTATTCCTGAGGTTTTGCCCAAAGACATGGTTGCATATTGGAATTGCAAATGAACAACAAATAGAACTAGAACTTTTGAAAATGAAATAAAGAAAAAGAACTGCATGTTAACGATAAAGATAAAAGAACGTGCATTTGAAGATAAGAAAAAGAACGTCAAATGGAACTAAACTTTTAAGAAATGAGGATAAAGAGAACGAACGTCAAGCTGAATTGCGTAAACTTGAACTATAGCTGAAAAGGCTAAAGAGACAAATGATGAAAAGTAAATCACAAAATTCACAAAGTAACAAGAATCTATGCTTGTTCCGCGTTTGCGACGATATGCGACATAGATGTATAGCTTAGGCCGTTGAATTGCTTGCTGATACAATGGCTGGCACAGATCACAATGGGCTAGCATTTGATCCTATTTGTCAGGTAAGGCAAAGGAAATTTTTGCCAATCTCACCATAAATGAGTCGCAAACATGACATTCTTAAGCAGCAATATTGGCCAAGTAGCGAAATAAATGCGAATCGACCGCTTGAAATTCCGTAACAGTGGTCACAAGCACACGAACACGATAACTGAATTGGTAATGATTTGAACATACTACTTTGAGGTGGGCCCATTGCGGACATTCCGCATGGTGATTTTTTTCAGGCTCTAAACGAATTGATAATTAGTGACAGCCATTACTAAACTGCCCATGGATTTAGCCATTTAATCCTCAAGGATAAGCAAGTCAAAACGGCCAAGACTTGGCTCGTGAAGCGACACTATACATCCAGGACCCGTGGCGTAGGGCGATTGGCAAAGAACCATAGCACGAGCGTGATGAAATGGTGAATCGCATACCATGGGCCAACAAAATGCAGCCAAAATTCAGCCAGTTGAAATGCTATAGTTTGGTCAGTCCAGTACCATATCCAAGTTGTCCCATGTGGTAGCGTACCAGTTCAGCACGCCAATGTGCAACCTGTTCATACAGCGGAGTGGCAACTACTAATTACAGTTCAACGTCACAGGCACCAAAGTTAGATCACGAGGATAAAATTAAGACGTGTTTCCAGTGTGGCAACACCAGGTCATATAAGAGCGATTGTCCCAAAGTCCTGTGGCTCGATCGAGCACTTCTTGTCCAAAGGCCAAGCCCTGTATATAAATGCAAGAATATGCAAACCCTGATGTTGCGCTGCGCGCATAACGTGTCTCGTAGACGAAACATTGAAGGCAAAATGTAAAATCATGCCGATTCTGCATGCGATCATTCTGTGGTGGCTTGCAAATTTAGGTCCCTGGGTGGCCCCCCCTTTTGCCCCGTGTTTTCTAAGAGGGCGTACTGTAAAACTTAAAGGTATTGGTGGGGACTCTAGACTTCCACTTGCCAACGAGACTTAAAATCTCCCTAGTATCTGGTACAGTGCAAATGGCGTTGTGGAAGACCTTGATTGATGTTTGTTAGGCTCATATATAGATGACCCATGGTTCTAAGGGTTGAGTACAGGTATCTGTGATGACTAGACTCAGGCGCAGAAAGAACGTGAAGAATTCCACACAGGCGAATGAGTTGTTTTGAATTTGTATCAAATCTTGATCAAATTGTTGATTCCCCAGCTGAAAGTGTACAGGCTAGTGTAAATAACACAACCCGAAGTTGAGGTACACTTCCGGTACTTGACACCCAGGTCAGTGCGACACTGCCATTTTTAAGTGTCCCCGGCAAAAGTGGTGGAAAAAACAACGATCTTATCCAACTTAGCTGGTGTGCGAAGCGTATGTGAGTAGTGATGATATTGACAACAGAGTGGTGTTTCACACTATGAGGGATGGAGTGCAACTACGCCATGGTCTACGAGGATGAAATAGAGTTCCTCTGACGCAACCGTTGAACAATCGTTGTTTCCCAAAGAATATCGATCTCATATCCTGAAGGTAGCTCATTACACTGCAGGCCTTTAGGTGTAAAGAAAACTAAGGCTCGCATTTTACACCATTTTTTTGGCCAAATATTTTCCAAGATTATTGTAGTATATTGTAGATCATTCGAGATATGTCAAATTATGATAAAGGGAAACCCGCGGAAGTATCCATATTGCCCATGCCTGTGATGCACGTGCCCTTCAAGAGAATGGGATCTGATATTGGTGACCTCTTCTCACTTCCCGGAAACGAAATTCTTATCTGTTGACTGTATATGACTATGCAACTAGGTATCCCGAGGCTATCCCTGTTCTATAGTAGGACTGATAATGTTATCAATGCTCTTATCCAAGTATTTGCGAGAATCGGCCTACCAAAAAAATTGTACAGGATCAGGGCACAATTTTCATGTCCTAAAGTCATGCTCGGTATTTGTGAGAAGTTAGGCATTAAGCAATTGCTACTTCTGCTCGGCACCAGCAAACGAATGCAATTACGGAACGTTTTTTCTGGCACGTTGAAACTATGCTTAGGTCTAACTATAACAAATGAAGGCTGGGCTGAATATGTCCCTTGCTTCTTTTTGTTTCGTACAGGGCGGTCCTTGCCCACCCACGGGTTACCTCACCCTGTGAATTAGTGGTACTGCCGACAAGTGCGAGGTCCGCTTAGCGTCTCAAACAAGCTTGGATAGACACGGATGAAGGGCCCAAAGATATCCTTTCACATTTGTTTCAGATGCGTGACGTATGCAAATCTTTTTTGGCAGAGGCAAACAAAACCTGAAAAGTCAGGCCAAAATGAAACATCAGTATGACCGAAATGTGCAGGGCGATAATTTCTGCCCGTGTATCAAGTACTGGTATTTCTTCCTGATAGTGTCCGCTACTTAGACAGTAACTGGCGTGGCCCCTATGCAATTAAGCGGGCGTCTGTAGGGTTAACTATAGATGAAATGCCAGATAGGTTAAGATTTTTTTTTCTGCGTGTAGTGCATGTCAATCAACTTAACCGTTGGTACAAAGAGAATGGAGTTACAGACTGGCCTCATGTGTGTAACTGACCAGTGTAGTGTCATGAATAGGGCAATCAAATGATATGGTGAAATGTAACTGACACGTCATTGCTAATATCTCTTGTGATGATTTAGGCCCTAATTTGTGTAAAAACCCAAACATGGTGTCAAGTAGATACTGCATCAGAATTAACTGAATCTCAAAAAAGTGCATTGTAGTGTGTTTGCTGCGTATGATGGGGTTAATTTTCTGATGTCCCTGTCGTACCATTGGGGTGAACATCATATGGATCAATCGATCACAGACCTTACGCCGAGGTGCCTAAAAACCCCCGAATGCCCGGAAAAAAAAAACAAAAAAAAAAAAGGGGAAATTAAAAAAAAAAAAAAAAAAAAAAAAAAAAAAAAAAGAAAAAAAAAAAACGAAAGTGGTCCTGCTGAGCCAGTCAGAGAACTTGATTCGTAGTTATGAACTAGGCAGTATTGAACCGGAACCCAAGATATGCATCGCCTATTGGTGGTGCCAACCTGATGGATCGTTCGAGTTTGTTCGGATTTGAGAGAATTGAACAAGAAATCCAAATTTGATTCATCAAAAGCCTAGAATAGATGAAATTCTTGACAAAGTGGGTGCTGCTAAGTAGATTACCACTCTTTGAATCTTGACCAAGGTTTCTACCAAATTCCACTGAACGAACGATCTCGTGTTTGCTGTAGTTTTGTCACTGCTTTTGGTCATTTAGGTACACTGTACCTAACCATTTGGGTTGCAAAACAGTGTAGCACATTTTCAACTACTTATGGATTATGGGCTGCTCGATTGTTATGATTTTGCATGTGCATATATTAATGAGCTTATTATCATAGGCCCGATCTTGGAAGGATCATGTAGCTCACCTGCAATGTGTATTCAGTTACTTCGGACGCATGACTTACTGTAAAGCCGGCAAAGTGCAAAGTTGCCAACCATCAAGTTGATACTTGGGTCATGTGCTTGGAAATGGCAATCTTACGCGGATGCATCAAAATGAGGGACCGTTAGTAATTTTTCCTCGTCCATCACTAAGAAAATTGAGGTCATTTCTAGCCTTACGGGCTTATAGGAAATTCATTAGAACTACGCAGCCATTGCAAAACCGCTCACGATCTAACCAAGAAAATTTCCTAAACAATGTGGTATGGAATCCCGATGTGAGATGGCATTTCAGATGCGCAAGCGTGTTGACCCAACACCCTATTCTGGCAACACCTGATTTTGTAGGCAATTTATGTACAGACAAGACCCTCAAAATGTTGGCATTGGCGCTGTGCTGCGTCAAATTGACGTGAAGGAACAAACATCCTATTGTATTCTAAGCAGAATTCTCGCAGCCGAATACTATACACTGGGCCCTGAAAGAAATTTGGCAATGTTTGGGCCATTCAGAAATTAGAAACTACTGGAGAGGCATCATTTTCAGAATTCCATGACAATCATCAGCACTGAAGTGGCTCGCTAGTACCAGTGTAACAAATAATCGTTGATGAATGGCTCTTATACTTCAAAGTTCCCATTTGATGTACTAGTAGTAAAGTGGCTAGCAAATGGTAATGCAGCTGGGCTCAGTAGAGCATACTATTAAGTGTTCAAATAAAGTGCTTGTATTTACATTAGCATGAATGTGTTAACATAATATATTGTATTTTATCCACACTATAATGATATACTGTCGACTAAGTCTAAGTTGTTAGGGAAGCATTAAGATTTCCATGCATCTGTGATTGACATCACCGTGGGTGTGACATTTATTTTTATATTTCTCCGTCTGGAGACTTGTATATTGACTGTTTAATTGGTGAATGGGCCTGTCATGTCCAAAACCCTAGCCCTAAGATTATTCTGGGACGACTTATTTTTTGAACGTTTCTGTTGAAACTTTTCTACCTGGAATTGGCAAGTTCATTCTTCAAATTTCGACATGATCTCAGTAATTGCATTACCAGCGAGTCTCACTGCACTCTGGGTTCGCCATAAATGCAATCTGAGAGGTGATCTTCAGCGTCGGATGGATGTATGGACTTCCTTTAACTCTGTGTTATTATCAATATGATGGACGTGTCCTTGCACTAACTGACCAGATTTCTTAATTTATTTATTTTCATAGGTATATTGATATAGTTATATAGCCTTACACTGCTATTTCAGTTATTTAGAAGACTGACACGTACTTTCATCGTGGGGAGGCTGTCAGGTGTCCAGGTGTTTCAATGTTGGAAATAGGTATCTTGGGGCTAAATATTGTTGAAAAATTTGAATTAACTATAAAATTTGTACTTTTGTATTATTTCATGTTGCATAGTATAAAATTTTTTTTGGGTGCATACAATATGTTGGTGTGCATTGAGTTAAAACTTGGGTTGCTGAGAAAACGCCATTGTTTTGCACTGACCCATGCTTCCTGTGAAGGCTTTAATAGGGTAGCCTTACTAAAGCACATGTGCTAGCCATTTGAGTTGTATTATGCCGCAGTGCAAAACTAGTCTCTGATTGGTCATATCAAGCTTGCTTTTGTGACACATTTTGAAAGTCAGTCTTTGTCTGGAAGTGGAGGAGAGTGGTTGTAAAGAGAAATTGCAGGCTGAATATATGTGAAATAACGGAGAAGAATTGTAAAAGAGGTTCGGCTGTTTAGTTTACAAGTGACTCCTAATGCTAGGGCCAAGGCGCCGCACATGTAATTGTGTGTACAGTTTTCCTCAATATACCTAAGTGCGGTAAATGGTGGTTCTCCGGCCGTAGGTAAACGAAAACATCAAGGATACTTTTCCTATCTTTGATATTTGGGCCTCCTGACTTGGGGATTAAATGAAAACCTCAGTGGAGATTACAGTGTTTGTTGATCTCGATTCCCCCAGAAACTTCACATCTAACCCCCGCACCTCTCCATTGAAGCTCGGCGTGACTTTTTTGACTGTCTGTCATGTCTTCAAAATTCCTTGCGGAGTCTTTCTCTGCCCAATGTTTTTACGCCTCCTCTCGGGCACTCCAGAGGTAATCATTCTCGTGCCCTCTATCCCGCTTGCAATTCTCCTCCCTCTTTGTCGAGATTTCTTCCATCATGGGGCCCAAGTTTTGGAAATGATTTGCCTGAACGTGCTGTGACTTGTTCCTCCTTTCCTGCTTTCAAGCATCCTATTAGACCTCCAGGTCTAAGTGTTTATTCCTTTTTGTTTTGTCTTTTTACTATGTTATTTTAGTTCCCTCAATTTTGGGTGTGTTTTAAGGCTTCCCTTTAATTTAGTGCTTTATCACCCTATTGGGCTCTGCCTGATGCTTTTTTGCAAATGTTATAAATTTTTCCGAAGATGTAAGTGCCAGGTGATAATGGTTGATGATAATTTGCTTTGGCCCGCTCTGTTTGTTCTATGGCCGTTCCCCGGCCCCTGATGGTTCGGCCATGCTTCGTTTCCCTGCTGTGATGGACTTTCCCAAACTGTTGGACATTGCCTCTTTAGATGCCCAGCTCCGCCACATTCCTACAGATTGGTGTTTGGGGCAATTCCGGTCGAATGACCTGGATCCCCACATTGAACACGCGAAAACTTTCTCTAATGGTCGAGGTGAATTTCTCTGCGGAGTTGCGGGTTTTCCATTGCACGTACGTATTTTGGATGTGCCCGCATTTGCCGCTCCGCCTCTACCTTAGAACTTCTACCTCAAGGCCAGCCTTCACTGCCTCATCCAGGGTTTTGATTCTTGCTCTAATACCCCTCCCCTGAGTTCACGGTTCCCAAGAGGCCATACATGCCCTTCGCCGCCTTTCCCACTCTTCATCCTGTCACCTGGGTAGCTTTTTCATTAGCTCCCGGATAGCCCTTCCCAGTTTTCCTGAAGACTTCCTTCTCCCCCTTCCCGCTGCCGCAACTCTAAACATGTCGCTCTCGCGCTATCCTAGCCGACCCATACCGTTGTTCAAGGGTATTTATCAATCTCTATACTCCAGTGCGGCCATGTCACTTCATTTGTTGGGAGCACCTTCAACACATCCCATTTCAAGAAGCTGTCATGCAAGACGCAGCATCACTATCACCCCAGCCGTTGATGAGTTTACACCTGGAAGGTTTTGTAAGAGTCTTCCCACTCCCAGGAGGAAGTTCCCATCATATCGGTCGGGTATCATATGGGGTTTCCCTTTCTCTTCTTACCTCCAATACCCCCGAACTAGTACTGAGATTCGGTGCGGAGACTACCTGCATGGGAGTGGGGTGTCGATTGGAACAAAACCTCAGGGTCCCGAGCTCCATACTTGTATCGGCTTTTGGTTTTATCGCTTGCACTCCCTTTCCTATTCAATTGCATAACACTCTTCCTTAATTCCTCTTCTCTAGTCTGCCATCTTGCTTTCTTTCCTCCTCCCATTTATCACCCTGTTTTCTTCAAGTTTTTCTGTATTCAAGTTTCAAGTGCTAGAGCCGGGGTGCACTCTTTCTTCTCAGAAATTTCATCCTCGGCTATTTTCCACCAATGTTCCTGCTTTTGCACCTCTTCTTCCATGCTAATTCTCAAGCTCGTCCACCTCTCTGTAAACTTTCCACTTCTTCTGCACTACCATTTGGAGATCATCGAGTGCGCAAATCTGCCTCGGCCCATGGTAAAATACAAACGACCACATAAAACAACTCGAAATTCCCCTCCTGACACCATGTGCGGGCCGCTATTTTTTCCCTCTGGGGCCGCGTTTTTTTTTTTTTTTTTTTTTTGTCGGTAGCGGCTGAGCAATATGGCCAGTGGAAGACCCTTATCTATTTTTGGTTGTCGGGTATGCTAGCTGGCAGAATGCTGGAAATTGGCTAATAATAGGATAGTTTAATGATTAACAGGACGACGCAAAGGTTGAAACTTAGACTAAGTAATGAATTAAGCAATTTAACAGACATTCTTCATGTCATATCACCCTACGTTCTAACATTATAACCTAAGGAGTCACATACGGAATGCCATGCAAAAGGGGAAACAAAACTCCTGCACACCTCTATTGTCCGGTTGTGGATATAAGTCAAAGTTTAGGTGTGTGTGTGTGTGTGGGGTGTGTGTGGTGTGGTGTGTGTTGAAGTGTGGTGTTTGGGTTTTGTGTGTGTGTGAAACGAACTTTGAAGGTGAGTGAGGGTGTGTGTGTGCCTTTCATGAACAAATATATTTGGGTGCACCCTTATTTCCATGTTACAAACATACCTGTTATCGATATTCATCTAAAAACTATCTTTTTATGCCTGATGGCGGGTATCGGACAAATGATGATGTACATTATCTCTCGTTTATTAAATATCAATAGCTGCTCTGTGACAGTAAATTTGTTTGAATACATCGTCCCTATGTTCACATCAATGTGACCATGCCTTTGTATCACACAGTAGCTATCTAATGTTCTTATTTCCGCGAGTTATTATGGTATGAGATAAGCGGATACAGACGAGTAATCGTGGGTAATTAGTCCATTGATAGCATGCTAAATAAACCCACCCGTGATTTCGGCAATGTTGATTGAAACGTAAAGAGAAATTAATCTCTTCCTTGTTTTGTGTGATCTCCATAGACTTACTAAGCTGCATTCATTTCCGTTTCGACCGAGAACCTCCTGTCTTGACCAGTTGAACGACTGGTCACGTGGTTTGGAAAATGTCTTTTGGATGCATCTTCTATAACCCTTATAATTCTAAATAAGTTTGCACAGGTCCATTCCATGAAGTAAACACAGTCCATTTTTGGTTAAAATCCAAAGCGCTCCAGTTAAACACACGATTGCATACACAATTAATTTCAACAGCAATTAATGGGTACACAAAGTTATATCCATTTCAAATCCATTGTCAACACAAGACACAAGATGACGCCATATCTCGACAAATTAGCTTCTTGTTCAAAATTCCACTATGACACTTTTACATATTATACGCACACATGCTTTTCAGGATTCCGTATCAACACGGACACTGGGTTGAAACATCGCTGAAACAAAATAATGTTCATAATCGCACTGAAGATGGTGTTAACTCTCTGAAGAAACACTGAGCACAAGACTAGATGTCTTGCAGCTAGGATTCCATGATAGGTTTTCTCCTTGCTACGTCGCAAGGAGGTCTGAGAAACCCCTCACACCTATATTTGGTGTGTATATAGTTAGTTTTAATGGTGAATATGAGATAAAAATAAACCCTGGTCAAATATTCCCAACCCAAGTTTTGGAGGCATTAGAGTGTATCCTGGACTGATATTCATTGTATACGGTTTAACCTAAAGCTCAATTGATCATAACATGTTTATACAAACAATTGGGAAAAGGTAAAGTTTTTTATTTTCATGTTTTTATAGGGGACATACTATATTTAACATCTATCCTACCAGTACTCTGCAAATATCTCAGGTTAGGCAGCTCCCACCCAATCATTTGGGCTTAGGAAATTTTCAGGATTGGAGGGGCCCACCGCAAAGCACCGAAGTGGGCAATGTGGGATGCAGTGGCGGCGCCAGCGACAGGGCTACATTCCCCCCAGTTGCACATAAATAATGGATTTTTAACAAAAATTAGCCATTAGGCAAAAATGCACCAAATTTGGTCAAAATCATCAATTTTGAAAAATTTGGTGTTTACATTTCTGCCCCCCTCAGAATTTACACTTTCACCCCAAAAAAATATCACTTTTCTCCCTGTCCCCCCCGAAAAAAGTCTGCCGACCATGATGTTCCAGGAGGGGGGGGGTTGTACATAACCGGCGTCGGTTCCCATACCATTTCATATTGGGTTTGATAAGAATTGGTTTATTAAGCAATTGGGAAGCTTTGGAATTGATGTTTTAGTGCACATCTGTTTAAGTGATTTAGCAGGGATCTCCTCAAGAAGTACACCATGATATTGACACTCTGTGATTTTCATATTCATTCATTTCTTATCATTGTTAATTACTAAACAGGAACAATGTTCATAATTACTTATTTTAATTAGTTTTTTACTGCCTCCCTCCGTTGTGGACAAGGGTTTCCAAGAACTTCACACTAATTAGCTTATTAACGGCAATGGATTTTGATATTTTTTCTTGAAAAGATCGTACCCAAAGATATACATACCAAAAAAATATGAGCCCGAAAATGATCATTGTCGTTTTAACTGGCCATTTTTGGCGGTCCCTATCACTTCAGTGTTAATGACAGAAAACACTACGCGAATAAGCGGGTCAAGGTCGTCTATTTTGTACAGGTAAAACCTTGTTTACCCGCCACAGTGTTGGTGTTAGCTCTTCATTCAATATCAGTAGCTTGGAACAAGTTTCCTAATGCAATGTGTCAGTCTCTCTAATGCCTACTTTGGTGTCATAATGGCAAGTCAGATTGCTCAATACTGGTAGTCCATAATCTGCCATCATCAGATTTTCCGTTCGTTGCACCCCATTAGTGATTAATTTTCCCATATATCACCTTGAAGGGGATGTCCCCCTGACTAGGATTTGGTATGTTTCCGCCCCGAAAAGCTGCACGTTTGCGCGTCCTGCCCATTTCAAAATGGACACCATTGTTTTATGTAAAACCTCCATTATAATCTCATTACAGATAGAAATTTTATCCACGACTACACGAAACAAAGTTTTTAACTGCCTGAAAGGGGTTTAAACATCTAGGCGTCCAAGATGGCCGCCGCAAGGAGTCATATTTTGCTAAATGAACTTGTTTTCAAAGATGGCGGTGATTATATTCGCTCTAGGGTACGTAAATCAGGAAAAAAAACAGCCCTACACACTTTTCGACGTTATTAACAACACTTTCTAATAATGACCCTAAATCATTTCCAAGATGTAAAAAATATTAAAGTGGGCTATTGACTTGTCCAAGGAGAGTGCCGTTACTATAGCTGGTTTACTACTTGGGCCATATAACGTAGTTTAAACTGACTCTGTAATAGTTCATAGGAAGACAACAGCTCATATCAACCTGATACAATAAAATCATATTAAATGGGTGTGGACTGTATTTAAGGACTACCAGGGACGTCATAGGTGTTTCCCAGTAAAAATAAAAACTATGCTTATGAAGAAGTGAAAAAGTTGCCTATATGTAGCATGAAAATTGAAATATGGTGAAGTAATTTTCTTTCGAGCACATCAAGTGCTATCTTTGTTTCTGACTTGTACACCAGCTCTTTATCCCTCTATACGGCCGAGATCATACTTCATTCCCAGCGGAATAGTGTTGAGTGGTCTGCAATTGTCCAGAAGTACGAGAGCAAATTGTGGGACAATGGTATCAATAGTATCAATGGTTCTTATTATGTCGATAAAGATGTGCAAAGGTGTTTTTCTTATTGATTTATGTATTTCCCCCGGAGCGGTATAACCGTCGGCCATCATGAATTAAGATCATGTCCGCAATATACAAATGTCATTAATTCTCTTTTTGGTGTTCTCAAAAATATTACTCGCATTCTTACCCCATCATTTGGCAACTTTAGTACATTTAACAAAACATGCCTCCTTCCGGCGGCATATTGGGACACCAAGTGTTTAAGCCCACTTTTAATAAGGTAAAACTTTATTTCGTTTAATCCTGGATAAATTTCGTATCTGTAATGAAAATACAATAGCAGATTTTCATAAAACAATGGCAGCCATTTTGAAATAGGCAGTACGCGTATGTGAACATTTCGGGGGGGGGGGGACATACCTAATCCTAGTCAGGGGGACAACCCCTTTAAGGTGATATGTTGGAAAATTAATCACCAGTGGGTGCAACAAACTCGAATTTTAAGGCCCGTACAGAAACGACTGGCTTATGGACTATGGGTTAAATGCAAAAACATGCCAGGTAATCATGGAGCATTCTGAAATTATATCCTCTGGGATTTCACATTGAGATGCGTGCTCTAATGTATATTGAATAAAAAAATTGAGATGAACTACTGATCATAAAAATAGTCACAACGACACTTTAAAAAAACATGCAGTTATTTTACTTAGTTTTGCAATTTGTTAATTTCAAAGATGGCCGCCAGTGTCCATTTTGGATTTGGTAACGTTTAATATAACAAACTACGTATGAATGAATTTCTGGTCACACAATTACTCAAAAACATATAGGCTATGGGCCCAAAACCGAAACCCTCCCACCCTTAGAGATTTTCATTCATCAAGTTTTTCTGTTAGTTTGGGTCCTCAGCTATCAAAATCTGCTTGTTTGCCTTAATTGGTGGTGGTGTGTGCGCCAGAGCCTTTGCCATGCAAACGCAGTAACGCAAAATAAGAATTTAGAACATTAGTATCTTCTCTTTTGTAAAACTAAACACATAAAAACATGCTCAATGTGTCAATTTATATGTATTTCAAGGTTCCCATTTGATTGCAAGCAAATAAAATTATTTGAGGTCATAGGATGTCGATATATGGTCGTTACCATGGTAACATGGTCTCAAAAATAGCTTTTTGAGGGGAAAATGTAATATTTTTAAAAGTGAAACCCTCCCTCCCCTTATAGATTGTCATTCATCGAGTGTTTTGTTAGCTTGGATCCTCAGCTATCAGAATCTGCTTGTTTGCCTTTAAATGGGTGGTGGGTATGGGTGCCAGAGCCGTTGACATGGTAACGCATTAAATGAAATGTGAATGTAGAAATGTCACTACACAACATAAAAACATGCTCAATGTGTCAATTTATATGTATTTTAAGCTTCCCATTTGATTGCAAGCAAAATAAAAGTTATTTGAGGTCACATAATGTCGATTTATGGTCGTTACCATGGTAACACGGTTCCAAAATTAGCTTTTTGAGGAGAAAATTATATTTTTTAAAAGTGAAACCCTTTGTCATTGGTTTTGATCATGACGAGCTTCTAACTGTGTATAAAGCTTTTGTCAGACCATTCATTGAGTACGGCGATGTGGTGTGGCACTCTGGTTTAACAGCCAAAATCCAAATTAGAGTTTGTAAAAGCATTTTTGGTTTTTCATTATATTCAATATTGTGATGCACGTCGCTTCTGTGGCTGAGTTTTTACATGCAGAGGGTTGAACACTGCAGAAAGTTTGCTTCTGGTTTAGTTGATAATGTGAGAACCAATCAGTTTATTCCCCCTTCTAGGAATTCCATTCATGGCAAAATCTTAGAAATGGGGACAATTTTTCCAACTGCGCCAACTAAAACCAAGCCTTTCAACAGAGCACCATTCCATATTTTGTGAACCTTTTAAATTCAACATAATTTTTTTTAATAAAAATGTTGGTTTACTGCTTAACAGAGGATGTTGTGAGTTTGGGGAATGGGTGCATGCAATGCTACATTTGTTTATTGGTGTGCACTTTAGTTTTTATGATCCCGAATCTTGAAATTCACCTATGCCATGTAAGGCGTGTTAACTCGTCATCATGTATTCATGGGTTGCAGCACTCATGCCTCATCGCATAACATCATTATCCTGATGCATTATATCCAATAAAACATTTTATTCTTTTTAGTGTCATGGCTCATTTTAATTTTTCTGTAACTATAATTTATGTAAAAAACCAGTGCAATATTTTTGTGTAATTTTTATGTCAGTTGTAATTTACTAGTCTGTGCAATTTTGATGTTATTTTACTTTTGTATATTTCCTGTAATTTTTTTGGCCACGTGCCACGATTGTGAGATCATCAAATATCAATATCAATAACGCAGTAATGAAAAATGGTGAATTTTAGAGTATGTCATATTTTTACAACTACACAACATAAAAACATGCTCTAAGTGCGTCAATTTTTTATGTATTTCAAGCTTCCCACTTGCTTGCAAAGGAAGATTGTGGTTGTTGTTTTTTTTATTTAAGGTCATAGAAATGTACATTTACGGTTGTTACCATGGTAACAGAGTCTCGAAAATGATCTTTTGATGGGAAAAGTTAATGTTGGTTTTTGAATTCAATAACACAATTACGGCTAGTTTATTATGGATTTCTAGCTGCTCATTTGATTGCAATCAAGATCTAAAATACTCATACTCAGGTCATGCATGGCTAATTTAGATGGTTTCCATGACAACACCAATATACAAAAATAGGAATTACAAACAAAGACTTTAAAACAAATGAGGCATTATGAGGTATTTATGAGACCTAGACAATTCCCCTTAAATGGAGTTTCCAATTCATCCACCAGGTTTTTTTTCTGTAGTTGGGTCCCCATCTATCATAAGCTGCTTGTTTGCCTTTAAGCTGGTGGTGGGTGTGAGCGTCCGATCTGTTGCGATAGAAACCACAAACAACTATAATGCTTGGACTTTCAGAAATGTTATCATCTTTGCAACCAGACAATATGAAAAATTATTTTAAGGGTCAATTTGAATGTATTTTAAAGCTTCCCATTTGTTTTTCAATCAGATTGGGAAACAACCAAAGCAACAAGTTCGGTGCATCTAAATATATGAATTTCTAGCTCCCAATTGATTAAAGTACTTGAGCTTATGGCCTTGTCTAAGCATGATGGTTGCCATCCCAAGACCATGATAACATAACTACAGCAAAGTAAATATGGCGTCTTCCCCCTGGTAAGATGCGAATCCGGAACATGACCCTCCGATGCACTTTGGTCCATGACCTTTGACATCATCCACCTATTAAAGGAACCCTATGCAACCTCACCCCAAGTCTGGTTTAAAATCGTACTTCAAGTTTTCGAAGAAACCTGACAAAAAACGAAACCGAAATACTGAAGCACACTTCCCGTACGGAAAGGTCACCTTAACCTGGATTCGCACAGGAGTCGGTTGTTTCAACAGCAATATTACCCAATGGGGTTGCCACCATCTCCAGCCCTGCCAATGTGTTCTCGGGCCATTCTCCGATAAATAGTTCAGAAACGAATTTTTTTCGTGTCGCTCACAGTGTCAATACACAGTTTAACGCGTTTGTTCGTTAAGAAGAATGCGTATTATAAAATTACTCTTACGAGTTATGCTTTCAAAATGATCAGGACTAAAGATGTAACTCGGATATAAAGTGCAAGCCATAAGGCTGATGATGCATAATTCTTGTTTTTTGTGGCCCATGTGTCCAGCCCACACCATTCTTTCACAATGTTCCCTCGCCGTTACCACGTGCGCATTTCACAGGTAACATGACATTTTTTATCAACCTTCTATTACGCCCCTAATTAAAAGCTTCAAACACGACGAATATTGGATTATTAAATTGTTCGTAAGACGTTCGCTGAGAGCATTTCCGCCAATATGGTAACAGATACGGTACCCTAATTGAAATTGATACAAAATTGCCAAAAATAACGGTAGAAGAATGTTCCAATGCGATAATTCAAGCACACGTCAATGTTATATTATACATGTTTTGCATAAAAATCTGGTTTGAGTAACAATTTTCCCATGCCTGGTCATGAAGAATCTCGTGGTACGTTCATACCACGACATATAGGTTACCTCAACCTCCTCCCCAAAGCCCCCAACGCTCTTGTTAAAAACACCATGACACATAAAGTCGAATACCACACCATCTTTTAGTATGATGGTAATAACTGATAAGATTATGATATAGAGATTAAGTCGGTATACTTTTATAAGAAACGCGGCGCACGATTAAGAAAATGGCCGACCAGATACGTTACCCCCAGATACGTTTACCTTAGTGTTAACGTTAGGCAAGATACTAAAAAGCGGACATTTTTTTAAGATCACCCATGCATTGTTCCGTGTTCTAAAAATATTAAAGTTTAACGATTTTAATGATTTCAGGAATTCATTCATGTTGATATTCGGCGGTCATTTGAGACCAAACCTGAAAACTTTATCAGACTGCGGATGGCATTCCTCAATGAGTGCCCTACCTTTCGTCACTGGTAGATATAGGACCCCACCATATCACAGTGAGCTGACTCCACCAACTTAAACTCATTTACCTGCTGTCTCAATGCAATAAGATGATCCGCTCCAATACCAACGGCGACCAGTGTCATCTGGATCATTTCCCGTTCGTCCATTGGGTAATCATTTATACCTCCCTAGAACCCGCCTACTATTGTAGAGCTTTGGCAATTCTGGATATATGCAAAATCTGCACAAATGTCTTATCTGGGCACCAGAAACCCCACTAAACCACCACTGTTAAATTACGACAACTCCCAAAATAGTCAGGACCGCATTGACCGAATCACGCGGCGCAGTGATTCGAACTTAACCCCATAAAATGTCTCTCTCACAAACCACAGCCAAACCCCACCAACGACCTTCTTGATTGTGGAGAACAAACTACAACAGAAGGTCTTAGAAGAAGGTATCCTACCCTTGTGATCACCCTCTCACTCCTGAGAAGGGAATACACTGCATTATAGCTAGTGACCTTATTTTAATACCACTGGATCAACCGGTCTCAATTACGGTTTATGACTTTTTAGGAAGCGGCTGAAAACCTACCTTTTCCCGCCTGAGTAATAATACAACCCACGGTACCGACCCCGACTACCGCCTCAACTTTCCTGTTTTATCCTGTCTTTTGTCAATGGATCTGAAATTACTTCTGTGTGTTTTTGCTTTTACTTGCGGGGGAGGTGTGGTGAAGCATGTGCTGTGGGTATGAGTCTTTGTGGGGTGGTGTAGGTATGGAGTGCGTTTGTGGTGTGGTGGCATGTGTTTGGAACGTGGAGTGGTTATTGTAATATTTGGTGGTATCTTATTTTTATAATTCTTCTCTCCGTTTACATGTTGTTTTTATCTTGTAAAGCGCTTTGAACTATTTTGTAAAGGCGCTTAATAAGTGGCATTTTAATACATAATTTTAATAATAATACCGGTGGAGGAGTGGGTGTAGAGGTAGCCAATGCCAACGCACTCCTAATGCTCCATATTGTGCTCACCTAATGCTTCCTGGTTCTACTGCTACTAGGCTTGTTGGAAGGTGGTAGCAGAACTCCAACTGACATTTTCCGCCATGTTCAGGATGGAGGCCCTTTATATAATGCCCAGGAGGAAGCTTGAGCTTGAATATCATGTGCGGCTGACCAGGGGCCAGTCAACCGATCAATGTGTTTTTTCGTGCACATTACGGATGACTGAGGAAAATCAGCGGCTCCACTGTGCCCTGGCTGCAGGCCCATGTGGGTGGCACTGACATAGATAAAGAGTTGGATGAGAAGTACGAAGAACCCCTAACTGAACACCAAGGTTTCTCCGAGCGGCAGACAACTCTTGTGAGATGGCGGCAGAAATACCGGTTTTGAATGTAAAAGAATCTGATTCTCGCCAAACAGCCGCTTGAAGAATAGAGACCCCACGTCCTCAATGCGGAGGTTGGTCTTGTCTGGAGACAAGGCGTGACACTCCGAACCCATATGCCAGAGCCACTAAGAAAGCAGTCTTATTTGAATTGTCAGAAAATAAACTATCGGATGGGTTTTGACTCCTCCGACACCAAGGAATTGAAGACCATTGGCAAATCCCACTCTGGAACCAGGCTACGAACAGTGCGGCACAGAAAAAAACCTCTTTTTCAGGGGGGGCAAGGTGAAAATTTTTTTTTGGGGGGACCATAAAGTGAATCGGGGGGGGGCCAAGTATCAAATATTGAACATATCATTTACAAGAGGGAACCGTGGAGGACACTGTCCATTCCATCACCAAGCTCTTTTGATCTGGCCTATGGCTGGTTTGTTACCCCGGAGAGTTAGGACCTTTCCTCCCTTGAAAGACCTGGGTGGAATCGGCAATCTGGCCTACAGTTGCACAAATGGGATCGATTTTGGTCGCAACAACCCTGCATGGTAACGGCGGAGTCGAGATCATAATAATAAGATACACTTGTTGACTTACGCGATTGCCTGAACACCGAGCGCAACGCCTGTTCTGTTTAGAAAGTCTCACCTTAGTATCCAGTCTTCTAAATGTACTCAGGCAACGGGTCAATCATCGAATGTGTACTCTTGTCCAACTGGTCGGCCGAAAGGACCTCTTGACCAGAGCCCCTTACTATGGAAGCCGAATCGGTTTCTCTCCAATAAGAACTATCAGCCTGGAAACCACAGCTGCCGTGGGCCACAAGGGGTCACCATCAGTGCCAAACAATCCTGGAGAGGTGCCCTTTCTCGAGAACTCTCGGGACAGTGAGACTGTGGAATAGCATTATCTATCATCCCCGACCATTCCGCCGCCATACGTCCCCTTCTTCGCCCTGAAGTAATATGTCAGAAGGTGATGATTCACGGCTGGGGCGAACGGTCGATTTTGGACCGACCACCTATGGAAGCTGAGATTGTGCGGCAAACCGCTGGCACTTCCCAGGAGAGAGCGTCCTGGCCAGCAAATTTCCCACTCATAGAACATGGGAGGCGAGCAACCGGATGTCCCGATCTCGGACCACCTGAGCAGCCAAAAAGGACTCCTGACACACATCTTTTCCTCAGCATATCAAACCACCTTCGCCCCTCACCAAAGGTAGTCGGCGCCATTACGGCAGAAAGACTGCCCACAGGTGGATTACGATTGTCCCTCCCCTCTCAAGAATTCAACTACTACGCTTGACAAATGGGTGAAAGTTCTGGGAGCCATTGAAATTTGATAGAAACAAAGAGGTAGGGCCCCCCACACACACAGTGAAAGCAATCATCGCTAAGAGGACTTGCATACTGGGAACAGTTTTAATTACAGTGGAGCGCTCCTCCAACGCCTTTCTGAAAACCTTCACGACTGCGGTAATGCTTCACATGGAAATGCTGGAGGCCACTTGTATCTGTTTGGAGGCTTGAGGATATGTCTCCATTCCCCCCTTACCTCCTTTGCAGTGAGGGATAAAGTAGAATAGAAACCATCTTAAACAGTGAATGGCAGTCGTGTATTACTGGTCCCTTGGCAACTATGCCAACTAATGAGGAAAACTCTGAAATTATAGCCTTCCTCCGTGAGAGTAGCTGGGAAGGGGTCTGACGGCCTCCTGGTATGGGGCGAGCGGTGACCACTCCTGCATGGAATTTTGGGTTGTCTTGTCTAGATATACTATATTTATATATTCCTCAAAATTCCATTTTCGCATGCAATGTCATTCCGTCTCCTGAATGCTCCTCTGTGCTGTAGGTGCCGGCTTTGAGGTCTGGTAGCCTTGTGGAGAGGGCATCCGCATAAGTGATCGGAAGGTCATGGGTTCGATTCCCCTCCTTGGCATTCTTAGAACATTTTTCCTGCTAGGGTGCTTTTGTGCTTGTCATTAACTGTTATATAAAAGTAATTCTTGGGTGCGTAAAAGCTGTTAATCTCTCTATTTCATTTGCATCATTCATTGATCAACAAAGTGTGTGGTCTAATTATACATAATCGTGACCCTCATACCTCTGTAGGAACGACCCCAGATTGCATACCGTTAACCTAAATAACCCAAATCTGGATTGCAATCAAAATTGCAGCTTAGATTTTGTTTCTATGCTGATTTGTACAAAAAATATTTTTGCAAAGTTTTAATTTCTTATACTGTGTTGGCATGGCAACTGGTCTTCGGCCCATATATATCATCAAAATGATTTCACAAAGAATATTTGTGATAGCTAAGGTACCAACAACTGAAAAACATGGTTAAGGAAAATCATAATCTATCACTATAAATTAACTTTGTTTCTCATTATGTAAACATCACAAAACCCAATTTTCCAATTTTAAGAGGATGTTGCCATGGTATGATGCTGTTTTGGCATAACAATGGCCTTAGGTTTCCCATATCATAAGTTGCAATAACTTGGGCACTCAAATTGCATCCTCTTGACACTTAGATTTGTTTATATGTTGTCTATTTACAATGACATAGTTTTTTCTAAAAATCCCATTTTTAAGAGGGCGTTGCCATGGCAACCGCCCAAAATTCGACATAATCATGACCTCAAATGGCCCAGATTGTGATTGGAACCAGTGGCGGCGCCAGACCTCTTTTTCTGGGGGGGGGGGCAACGTGGGGGCAAAGTGAAATCTGGGGGGGCAAAGGAATTCTGGGGGGGCAAAATAATGAAAAATTTTGAAATTTTTCACCAATTTTGGCCCTCAAATCGCGATTTTTGGCCCAATATCACTGAATTTTGCCCCAAATCCTTCATTTTTCTTCGACCGGTGGGTGGGGCAAAACTGGAGGGGGGGCCAGAAAAAAATGGGGGGGGGGGCAAAATGTCCCCATGCCCCCCCCCCCCTGGCACCGCCACTGAGGTTGCAATCACCTCGACAACTCAAATACTATATCTAGACACTTGAATTGTGTTTTTTGTGTTTGTTTGCTTGCAAAGATTGACATTTTCCGAAACTCACGTTTTTCATTACTGGCCTTGCCATGGCAACGCCCGCAACGCTCATACCCCCCCTAATTTAAGACCGACTCAGAGATTTTCCTGAGTAGGGCGCCCTCATTTCCCCAACAAATCGCGTTTTTTGCAGTACATGCTTGTCCATATACTAATCCTGTGTGAAATTGCTAAGCTTGAAATCGAATTCCTTCATATAGAAAATACAACTTTGTTATAAAATTCCCGGAATCCGAATTTTATTATACACAGTATCCTATGGGACTTAATGCTATGACAATAAATGTTACTGCATCAAAACTAATAATCAGATCCATCCTCAAACTTCGGAATTGTGCAATTTTAGGTTACTATCTTTAGTTTCTAGTTTTAGTCTTTTTCATTATTAACAAAAAATAATTATCTCGAAATCTCTGAGTCGACTTTAATGGCAAACAACCATATTATGATAGCTGAGGTGGCTAACTGAAAAACATAGTTAATGAAATCTTAAGGGGGAGGGGGTGGGTTCAGGTGGCCCATAGCCTATATATAATGAATTGTAACAAATGAGCTTGCTTATAATATGTTTTAGCATATTAAATTGACTCCGGGTCAATAAAGTTAAGCAATAACGGGTGCTGCATGTATCTTTATGGGCGAATATGTGTCCAGGTCGGAAAAACGAAATAATGGCGGCGAGCGCAGCAGCCCATTATTTGAAGGTTTTTCTGGCCGAGGATTCATTATGAGCCCACAAATGGCACTGCAAACCCTTTATTTTCTATCTATTACCTTCGACAGCTTGATTTAATAAGAAAATACTTTTGGGACTCTTATT